>JANIWD010000109.1:0-45842 GCA_030557875.1 Candida neerlandica
ATCTACGTTGAAGAAGATGGAGACAAGGATGGCGAGCCGTCTTATTCTATTGTCAGGAAACAGGGAGTATACTTGCCGTGGTCTTTGAAGCAGAGCATCAGACCGGCAGGGGTGTTGCCCAAGAGTAAATACATGTTTAATAGTGAAGCACCGAATAGTGGAGTGACCAGGTGTCAATTCACGGTCAAAGGCTGGTGCAATCCTAGATGGATAGATGTAAGTAAGGAGTGGTAAATAGATAAAATTTTAATAATTAAATTCAATATATTCAAAAATTCTAATACTATCAGTCGGAACTATGAAGTAATATCTCTGGGTTTATCGTAGGAACTGTTTTTGCAACTAGTACGAGGCGACATTTCTCCGTTCATGTTCGCGACATTTCTCATTTTTGTCGTTAGGGTTACAACCCTATTATTTCTTTTTAATTTTTTTTTTTTTTCATTATTATTCTTTTGTCGCACACTTTCTCGCCTGTGCTCTTTGCTTACTCGGCTGCTCACTCATACAAAATCAAATTTTTCATTTCTTACCAGTCCTATACCCAGTTCTTACTAACTGTATTAACCACACTGCACAATGGCTCCAAAAGGTAAAAAGGTCGCTCCAGCTCCATTAGCTACTAAATCCGCCAAATCTGGTGAATCAAGAAACCCATTATTCGAAGCCACCCCAAAGAACTTCGGTATTGGTCAATCTGTTCAACCAAAAAGAAACTTGTCCAGATTCGTTAAATGGCCAGGTTACGTCAGATTGCAAAGACAAAAGAAAATCTTGTCTTTGAGATTGAAGGTCCCACCATCTATTGCCCAATTCTCCCAAACTTTGGACAAAAACACTGCTGCCCAAGCTTTCAAATTATTCAACAAATACAGACCAGAAACTGCTGCTGAAAAGAAAGAAAGATTAACCAAAGAAGCCGCTGCTATTGCTGAAGGTAAATCCGCCAAGGATGCTTCTCCAAAACCAGTTGTTGTCAAATACGGTTTGAACCACGTTGTCTCCTTGATTGAAAACAAGAAGGCTAAATTGGTCTTGATTGCCAACGATGTTGACCCAATTGAATTGGTTGTTTTCTTGCCAGCTTTATGTAAAAAGATGGGTGTTCCATACGCCATTGTAAAAGGTAAGGCTAGATTGGGAACTTTGGTTCACAAAAAGACTTCCGCTGTTGCTGCTTTGACTGAAGTTAACTCTGCTGATGAAGCCGAATTATCTAAATTGGTCTCTACCATCAACGCTAACTTCATTGAAAAATACGAAGACAGCAGAAGACACTGGGGTGGTGGTATCATGGGTTCTAAAGCCAATGATAAGATCGCTAAAAGAGCTAGAGCTGCCGCTGCTGCTGCTTCTGCCACTACCACTAACTAAATAGTATAAAAAGGTATATAGTCCATTGTACTAATTAGTTGTATATTATACAAATTTTAATGTGAGTTAAAAGTAATCTAAACGTTAAAGGAGTTTGATGTAGAATTTGAAGTTGATTTGCGATCTAGCGTGGAACGAAGAATGGCTGTTAATGTTTTTATTTAATTTTCCTTCAAATTTTGAACAAAAATATTTCTTCAAAAAGGATTAGTCATCTATCACTTTTGATTGATAACCATATCACTAGTGATAGATTGCCTAGTAAGTTACGGCAGTTGTTTGCTGTCCGGACTTCCTTGGAAAAACCTGATTTCACAAACTAGTGAAGGACTGTTGAATTAACGCGGTTCAGTTGAAATCGTGTACAGCTAAGAAGCGATAAAAACACAGACAAAAACAAAAACAACAAAAAAAAAGTAAACAGAATCTTTGATCTGATTTTACAACACAGATCACACTTTTCACACAAACACCTACTCCGCCATCATCATAATATTGCATAGTCTTCTTATTCAACATGGATGATCGTCTCACCAAATCTTTGTTGACAGTGGAACAATTGAATGAATACATAGCGAGCCTTGTGTTATCTACGGCACAGACTCCCACTTTGAGCAAAGTGGATGAAGATGTGTTGGGCAAATTCATATCGTGCTCACAACCAGACACATTATTCGTTGTTCAAACAAACAATGAAGAGGGACTTAGGTTATCAAATGACATATCAGATTTCGATAGCATATATAAGGAATTGTCAACATTCATAATCATAATTAAATCTAAGGGTCAACTAACCGACGAAATCTCACTTTTACGTCAACTTAATATTATCAATATCCCTATCTCATATGATGATGACAACGAAGAGAGTAATGATCTGTTAGAAAAGCTTAGACTAGCCATAAACTTGGGTATTGCGCCGTATTTCGACTTAATTTCTTCGACGAATGAAGAATCTGCATTGATGCTTACCAAGAAGAAGTTTAACGAGTTATCTTTGGCGTTACAACATTTACAACAACGAATCCATATACCGGACTTATTAATAACTACTCACCCTAGTGTCAAGAAACTAATTGAGAACAAAAATATTGACGACGGCAATTTATTGATAGAGGATACTACATTATTAAATGAGTTGACATCTATTGCCAATAATTGGATTAAGCAAATCCAATCAATTACCAGATTGACTCATGAACCATCAGATGGAGACAGCATAACGGAAGATATTCAATTTTGGAAGTCCATGGACTCTGCTTTGATATCGCTAAATCAGCAAATTTCGTCGCCTGAGGTTCAATCAACTAGGGATATATTAAGTAAGGCAAAAAGATTCCATATAACGTTAGGTTTTGAAAACGATACAGGATTGAGCGAAAAACTAGCAGAAACAAGGCAGTATAATTTGTTTTTGAAAGAGTTACCTATAAATGATTTGCTAACTATAACAGATGATAACGATCTCGAAAAATTTGAAACTGCTTCGGTGAATATATTTAGCCACTTGAAACAGAAATTGAATTTATTGCCAGTGGAAAGAGCAGTTAAAACGGTGGAGGTGATTCTTAATGACATAATTATCAAATTCCAGGACCTCTTAGGATCTTATGACGTGATGTCTTTGCCCCACGACAAGTTCGAGAAATTGTATGATTTGTGTCAAAAGGAACTTGGGATAATTGAAGCAAATCTCAAATATGTCATAAATTTATTAAGAGAGTCAATGAGAAAAAGAAAAGAAAAGTTCAAATTAATTTCTATTGATCAAAGTAAATTTGAACAGATTCGTGAAAGGTTGAACCATCTTAAACAATTCAGAACAAATCACCTGCATTTAATATCAAGCATTGAAAGCGTTTTGTCAACGGATGAGAAGTTAAAGAGCATCAGCCGATTTAATGAAGCATACAACAAGTACATTATACCTATAAATGCTGTCGATATCACACACCAGGGGAAATTGATCTGGTCAATGAATGAGCAAGCTTATTTGAACACATTTCATGAATTGAATACCTTGATAATAAAAAGAATCAATAATTTCTTCAACAATGCATCTACATTTATCGACGTTGTCGCCATTTACAAGGAATTCTTTTTCTCCGAAAGCGCTAATTCATTGTTGCTTCTGATAACTGACGAACATAAATTGAAAATTTTATCGTTGGCAGATAGAGAAATCTCACAGTTGGTTGCAATGAACTCGAGCTATCAAGCGAAAACAACACCCGATGCGATTCAATGGCAGATTCATGTAACCAATAAATTGTCATATTATTGTCAGTTCTTACAATCATTTTTAGGTGAAAATTGGAACAATTATTCTATCGGTACCAAAATAGACACTACCACAAATAAGTTGATCTCAAGTTTGGACCCTGACCGAGCCATTCACAGTTGGATTGAAAATGAAGTGAGTAAGAAATCTCCTACAACTAACATGGGAGTTTTAGTCAGAATAAGCGAGAGTTCAAATAGTTCCTTTGATTTGGAAGTCAACTTCGACTTTGATGTTTTTAACGTTTACAACCAACTCAATCAATTCCACCATTTAGGATACATTGTTCCCTCCTCAGTGTTATTGGACTTCCAAAAAGTAAGCCAGCTATACCCGATCGCGACTGGAATCCAAGATCACATTCAATTGCTCAAGAAAATATTCAATCACGATATAAAATCATCACACGGTGAATCTTTTGGATTTTTAGTCCAATCACAGATCAAGAAAGTTGATCGTGCTATACGAGAAATTCGTGATGTTGAATGGATATACTTGCTACAAGCAGCAGAGCTACAAAAAGTAGATGATCCAATAATAAAATCGAACAACAACTTAGTTGAATATCAATCATTGAAGAAATTGAGCAATTTACAGGAAGCAATTATGCATCTAAATGTCCAGTTATTGAAATTGGAAAATTTCCAAACAATCATGGATCGCTCAAAATTTTTATTGAAAACAGCTCCGTTTGACCTTATTGCTATTGAAAGTGAATTGAAGGTGTTACAGCAGCATTTCAACAATATCTCGTTAGAAGATGTTGAAAATATCAATGAATTAGCAATTTTAATAAACAATGAAATTAAGTCAATTTTGGGTAAACGGTTATATTCTCAGCTTTTAGTATTCAACGCTAAAGCGCTTGATTGTGTGGACAAAGATGAAATTGAGATATCAGAGCTCAACAAGTACAAATTGGATTTCCCTCCGTTTGAGCATAGTCTTGTGTTCCTAGAAGAATCGTTTCTGATAGAGCCAACCTTAGCGCAAGGAAAACAGGCAGCATTACAAGAAGCGAATAAAATAGTTGCGATAGTTGAAAACCAGCAGATCATCAAGCCAATAACTGTAGCAAGCAGAAAATTTACTTCCATTCTAGATATCGAGCAAACTCAACAGGAGTTAAATAAAACTATCCAAAAAATTGAAGAATTCTACGACCAGGCTGAAGATTATATAGCAAATTGGAGCTTGCTACAAAACTTATGGGAGCACAACTTGGAAGATTCGGAAGATTTCGCAAAAATTTTCCCTTTGGAAGCTAACATATCTTCTTGGTTTATGACCATGGAAGAGATTCTACACTACAGAAAAATTTATGATCAGCCTTTGCCAGAAAAGAAATTTGGGAAATTATTCTTGATTAATTTTTCAAAGGTGCAAAACAGGGTAGCATTGAAATTTGATGAGTTTCAGAGACAGCTATTGAACAAATTTGGTACCAGGGTCCAAAATGAATTCGGCTTATTTAATAGATTGTTGATAAATGCAAAGGAAACTTTAGAAGTACAAATACAATTTCATGGTGAAATTGAAAGTTTGGTCTCGAATATTGACAGCTATTTAAAAAACAATTCCAACTTACAAGAGTGGGTAGAAACTTTGGACATATATTTACGAATCCAAAGTTTTTTAATGAGACACAGATTTAAATTCCCTGTGGATTGGTTGTATGTGGAACAGTTAGAAAACAATATGTCAATGGTCCGTACCCTTTTAGAGAAGAAGAAATTGCTCATTAATGAACATATGAAGATCCTTGAGTCGAAGATTAAATCTGAAACCAACAAGATCAACGATCATATCAATTCATTGGGCAATGATTGGCAAAAAAAGAAGCCAATTGGTGGGAATTTAAATCCTACTATAGCTATGGCTGATTTGGATAGCTTCCAGAAGCAGTTTGGAAAATTACATTCATATGCCGAGTCAGTGGACAATATTGCCAAACATTTTCAAATTGGTATCACCGAGTTTGCGGACACAGCACTGACGCTAGATGAAATCAAAGATCTTAGAATGGTTTGGTCTTCTGTCAATGTATTATGGGAAGAACTCGAGAGATTGAAACAAATGAAATGGAGTGATCTCCAATCGAGGAAATTGCACCACGAATTGGACGACTTATTGAATATGACACGAAACTTACCTATGCATGTTAGGCAGTATGTTGCTGTGGATGAAATTCAGAGCTCAGTAAAGAATTATTTGAAAAATCATCAAAAGGTTTCTGAATTGAAGAATGATGCCATGAAGCCTCGCCATTGGAAAATACTTTTGAGTCAATTGGGAATTTCAGATATCCCATATGAAAAATTGACTGTTGGTGATGTTTGGAATTTGAACTTTACGTTAAACATTCAAACTATCAATGCTATTTTGGAACAATCTGCTAACGAAAGAACAATTGAAGAAAACTTGGACAGCATTACCACTTCATGGTCTTCCATTACTTTTGAGTTATTCCATTACGAGAGCAAATGTCGTTTGGTTAAAAACTGGGATTTGTTGTTTGAACAATGCAGCATAGACATGAATGCCTTGGCAAGTATGAAGAATTCGCCATATTTTGGTTCTTTTGAAAGAGAAATAAGTGAATTGGAGAAGAAGTTAACTCAATTGTTTGTGGTCTTGGATACTTGGATTGAAGTGCAACGTCAATGGTTGTATCTTGACGGTGTATTCGGTAATGAAACGAATGATATCAAAAGCTTACTTCCTATTGAAAGCTCGAGATTTAATAACATTAGCTATGAATTTTTAACCCTGCTAAAGCGAATTTATAAGTTCAACTTGGTTATTGATATTGTTTTGATTGGTGATTTGCAACCTAAGATGACCAAGTTTTCAGAAAGTTTAACCAAAGTCAGAAAGTCGTTGACTGAGTACCTTGAAAAACAGAGAGAATTGTTTCCAAGATTTTATTTTATTGGTAATGAAGATTTACTTGAAATAATGGGAGGTACAAATGACATTTCGAGAATTAATAATCACTTGAAAAAAATGTTTAGCGGTATTCAGAGCTTGAAGTATGCAAAGGAAAGTTCTTCGATCACTGGTGTTATTAGTGAACAAGGGGAAGTCTTAAAATTGCGTAACCCGGTTTCGTTGATTAAACATAATAGATTGAATGAATGGTTGAGAGAATTAGAACTTGAAACAAAGTTGTCCATCTCGCAAATGGTATATGAAAACTTGGAATCATGGAAGGAAAATATATGGAAGAGCGATCAAAAGTTGTTGAATATTGTTGAATCTTTCCCAGCTCAAATTGTCACTTTATTACAACAAATTTCATTCACCAGAACAATTGAACAATCAATGGAAGGTCTGTTAGGTTCGATTTACCAAGATTTATGTGAAGCTATTAAATTGCTTACTCGTATTATTGGATCTGATATCCTGGAACTTTCTAGAAAGAAAATTCAATATGTAATTATTGAAATCATCCATCAGAGAGACATCGTCCTGAAATTGGAAGCGGCCAATGATGAATCGCAGAAGAAATTCATTTGGAGCATTCAGCAGAAATTCTACTACAATCCTACAGAAGTAGATTCACTCAAACGTTTAGTCGTACGACAGGCAAATTCTGAATTCATATATGGATTCGAGTACTTGGGTATACCGGAGAAATTGGCTTACACACCTTTGACAGATGATTGTTATTTAGCAATGGGTCAAGCTATCGCCCTCAAGCAAGGGGGTTCTCCGTTTGGACCTGCTGGTACTGGTAAGACAGAAACAGTGAAAGCATTAGGGCACAATTTAGGTAAAATGGTTGTGGTTTTCTGTTGTGATGAGACTTTTGATTTCCAATCAATGGGTAGAATATTTTTGGGTTTGTGTAAAGTTGGAATTTGGGGTTGTTTTGATGAATTCAATAGATTGGACGATAATAGTTTGAGCGCTATATCATCGCAAATTGAGAATATCGAATACGGATTGAGAAACCCAAGTACAGACATATCAGTATCAGAAAGGCAAATCAAGATCAATCCAGAGACTGGTATTTTTATAACTATGAATCCAGGGTATGCAGGTAGAGTTGAATTACCGGAGAACTTAAAGAAATTGTTTAGAAGCTTCTCAATGGAATCCCCAGATAGTGAAATCATTGTCGAGATATTGCTAACTTCGCAAACTTTTGAATACTCAAAAGAGTTGGCTAAGGTAATTGTACCTTTCTTTAAAGAACTTGCGGATATTACTTCGAAACAGTTGCACTATGATTTTGGATTGAGAGCTTTGAAAAATACATTGGTTAGATGTGGTCAAGCAAAAAGAAGTGTCCAGGCTGCTACTGAAGGAGAAGACATGAGATCTCTTGAGACAAAATTGGTATTACAAAGTATTATTGAAACCACATTGCCTAAATTGATTGGGGAAGATGAGCGGGCATTTGAAAATTTGAAAAACAAGTACTTTAGTAACATTATCGGTGCTTCAATTAATAAATCCAATATTATAAAGGAGCTTGAAAATTATTTTGAGAACCATGGAATACTTTATAACGATAAATTCATTAGGAAAGCTTTGCAATTAGTTGACATACAAGATACCAACCACGGTATTATGTTAGTGGGTGAGTCTGGATCTGGTAAGTCATCAATTTTGGACCTGGTTATGCATGCGTTAACAGTGGTTGAAAAGGTTGAACATGTATCAGTTAGAATTGATGCGAAAGTACTCAGCAAGGATGAAGTTTATGGGAAGTTGGATCTCATAACAAGAGACTGGACAGATGGTTTGTTCACTAGTATTTTACGAAAAGTCAAAGAGAACCTTCGTGGAGAATTGTCGAAAAGAATTTGGATTGTTTTTGACGGAGATATTGATCCACAGTGGGCTGAAAATCTTAATAGTGTGTTGGATGATAATAAGGTTCTTACCCTTCCAAATGGGGAAAGATTGGCATTACCGGAAAATGTTAGGATCGTATTTGAGGTTGACAACTTGAAATATACTACTCCAGCAACAATCAGTAGATGTGGAATCGTTTGGTTTGATGGTTCCTTGATCCCAACTGAAGCACATATCTACAGATTGATTCACCAATTGAAGAACTTCCAAATTTCCGTTGAAGATAGTATTATTGAGAATGTCAAAGCTGACAGGTTAAGAAATTTGTTTGTGGATGAGTTACGTACCATTCTTTCTTCCGAAACACTCTCGACAATTTGCAACATTGCTCAACGTTTTGAACACATCATGGAATTCTCATTACAGAGGGCAATCAGATCATTTGAGGTAACATTGAAGACTTATTTACGTCGATTAATACACTATGCCAGTTCCGAAGAAATGTTTGACATCGATATTGAAAAATACACCAGTAAGTCACTTTTACTGTCCATTATCTTGACCTTTGCTGGAGACGCGCTGCATGATAGCAGAATTGAGTTTGAGAAGGCAATTATCGATGCCAGGCTATTAAAAGCGGTAGAATTGCCAAGTGGAAACATATTTGATCATTATATACTGTTGCCGGATTGCGATTGGTTGGATTGGAATAACAAAGTTACTGCGATAGAACTTGAACCACATCAAGTGTCGAATCCAAATACAATTGTTCCGACCTTAGATACCGTTAAACACGAGAACCTTGTTTATTCCATTTTGAACGAACATAGCCCATTGTTGCTTTGTGGTCCTCCGGGTTCTGGTAAAACAATGACGTTGTTTGAAGCATTGAGAAAATCCCCCCAATTGGAGTTATTGTCTTTGAATTTTTCGAAGGAGACTACTCCATTGTCTTTGTTAAAATCTTTGGATCAATATTGTGAATATAGAAAAACGAACAGAGGAATACAGTTAACTCCACGAATTAATGGTAAATGGGTAGTTGTTTTTTGTGATGAGATCAACTTACCACAGGTGGATAAATACGGAAATCAAAACGTGATTTCGTTAATTCGACAAATGGTTGAACAGAATGGTTTCTGGAGAGTGAAAGACAATCAATGGGTAACTTTGGAGAATATCCAGTTTGTTGGTGCATGTAATTCTCCAAAAGACCCGGGCAGAAACAGATTGTCAGAGAGATTTTTACGTCATGTGCCAGTGATAATGGTTGACTACCCAGGGCACACATCCATGCTTCAGATTTACCAAACATTCAATATGGCGATTTTGAAATGTGCCCCAGATTTGCGAGGTTTTTCTCAAGCAATCTCTGAAGCTAGTATCCAAGTTTATGAAAGAACAAGACAAACATTTAATCTGGAAATGCAGAAACATTATGTCTATTCACCACGTGAACTAACTAGATGGAGCAGAGGTCTTCTTGAAGCATTAAAGTCTACCGATTACAAGGAGTTGGGTGCTTTCCTCAGATTGTGGTACCACGAGGGTTTAAGATTGTTTTATGATAGATTAGTTTCTACAGAGGACAAGCAATGGACACTTGCATTATTTAAAGATGTTGCTCAGGAATTCTTTCCAAATGTTGATTTGGAAACATGCTTTAAGGAACCCGTATTTTTCAGTAATTGGATGAGTTTGAATTACCAATCTGTTAAAGAGAAAGAGCTTAGATCATTTGTATCTCAGAGATTAAGAGTATTCAGTGAAGAAGAAATGGAGGTTGATTTGGTATTGCATGACGAAATGTTGGATCATGCATTAAGAATCGACAGAGTACTTCGACAGCCACAAGGACATATGATTTTGGTGGGGCCAAGTGCCAGTGGGAAATCAACGTTGGCTAGGTTTGTCGCCTGGATAAATGGTTTGAAGGTTGTGTCCTTAAATGTGAGAACCGACTATACAATTGAGAACTTTGACGCAACATTGAGAGACATTTTAACCCGGTGTGTTCATGGTGAGAAGATCTGTTTTGTGATCGACGAATCAAGTATTTTAGAAGCTTCATTTATTGAAAGAATGAACACGTTGTTGGCAAATGCTGAAGTCCCTGGTCTTTTTGAAGGTGACGATTACACGACATTGATGAACAAATGTTTGGAACTTTCACATTCCCAAGGGTTACTATTGGATACAGAGGCTGAGTTGTACAATTGGTTCGCTCAACAAATATCACAAAACTTGCATGTTGTGTTTAGTATTAGTGATTCTGCTGAAAGTAATAGTCAATCGGTCATATCATCTCCTGCTTTGTTTAACAGATGTGTTTTAAGTTGGATGGGCGATTGGTCTGATAATTGCTTGTATGAGATTGCGTCTGCACGTATCAGTGTTCTTCCAGTGGACATTAGCAATTTTACTGTTCCTAGTTCTTTTGATTCATTTTTACACAGAAGAATCGGTAGCTTGAGAGATGTCATAGTTGATGTTTTGAGCTATATCCACAGATTTGTTCCAAATTATATGTCAACATTATTTTATGAAAGAACCCCAAATGATTTCTTAAATCTTGTACACGTGTTTTCCCAATTATTTGCAATGAAACAACAGGAATTAGAAGACAACCAGAGACACACGACTGTTGGTTTGGATAAATTGCGTGAAACTGTTATTCAGGTTGACAAATTGAAGAATGAGCTCGCTAAAAAGGAAGAAACGTTGAGATTGAAAGACAATGAAGCGAAACAAATGTTGAACAAGTTGCTTACTGATCAAAACGAAGCCGAAAGAAAGCAAGAATTTTCAATTGATGCCCAAACAGAACTTGAAAAACAGGAAGCGGAAATACAAAAAAGAAAGAAAGTTGTGATGAAGGACCTTGAAGAGGCAGAACCAGCTGTTCTTGAAGCACAAAGAGGTGTGCAAAATATCAAGAAACAACATTTATCGGAAATCCGTAGTATGGCTAATCCTCCTGCTGCCGTTAAGATGACAATGGAATCTGTTTGTATATTGCTAGGATACAATGTGTCAAGTTGGAGAGATGTTCAGTTGGTTATTCGAAAAGACGACTTCATTCCGAATATTGTTTCCTTCAATGGTGAAGACCAATTATCAGTTGAACTCCGGGAATACATGGAAAAAGTGTATGTATCGAGGGAAGATTATACTTTCGAAATTGTCCATAGAGCCAGTAAAGCATGTGGGCCATTGCTTCAATGGGTCCGAGCTCAATTGGCCTATTCCAGAATATTGCAATCCGTGGGACCGTTACGTGAAGAGGTTAAAATGTTGGAGCAGCAAACTTTGAAAACAAAGGCACAATTGATTGCTGTTGATGAGATGATCTTTGAATTGGAGGAAAGTATTGAAAAATATAAAGAAAGCTATAGTGAGTTAATCCGTGAAACTGAAAACATCAAGAGAGAAATGGCTTCGGTTCGTACAAAAGTGGACAGGAGTATGTCCTTGGTTAAGAATCTTACCAAAGAAAGAGAGAGATGGAAGGAATCTGTGACCACATTTGGATATAATCGAGACAAATTGGTTGGAGAAACTGTGTTGGTTGCTGCCTTTATTGTTTATGGGGGACTTTATGATCAAAAGGGTAGAGAAATTTTGCTACGAAATTGGAAGGAAAAATTGAGAAATGCGGGAATTGTTTTCGACGAGGCATTAACATTGGCCAATTACTTGGCAAGTTCGAGAGAGATTCTTCATTGGGTCGGTGCCGGGTTGATTAACGATAACTTGAATATTGAAAACTTTGCATTATTAAAATGGTGCGAGAATCCTGTTATTATAGATCCGAGTGCTACAATTGTCGATATTTTAGCGAAAGCAACCACATCCAAATCGGTAACAATTACTAGTTTCTTGAACGATGGTTTTCTCAATCAATTGGAGAACGCATTACGCTTTGGTGGATATATTATAATTCAAGACTGTGAATACTACGATCCAATAATTGACAATATTTTAAGAAAAGAAATCCACAGAAATGGGGGAAGAATGATGATCAAACTAGGAGACCAATTTATTGATTACTCGTCGGAATTCAATTTGATCCTCTGTTCCAAAGAATCTCAACTAGTTCTTCCACCGTCGGTCGCTTCTAGAACCACGATTGTTAATTTCACTGTTACCAGCGGAAGTCTTGAGAATAGAGCATTAAATATAGCATTACAAGAGATGAGACCAGATGTCGAACAACAAAGAGCTGAACTAGCTGTTCTTAATGGTGAGTATAAATTACGTTTACAGGCATTGGAAGAAGAATTGTTAGATTCTCTTGGAGCAACTGCAGGTGAGCTATTGGATGATGACAGCATTATGCAAACTTTGGAGACTTTGAAGAAGGAGACCGATGGATTGAACGAGAAACTTGCTCATTCGCTTGAGGTTATGAATCATGTTGAAGAAACCAGAGGCAAGTACAAAGATGTCGCGAGATGCTTGTCTACTATTTATTCTATTTTGGAATCGCTTGGTGGAATTAATCATTTTTATAAGTTTTCCTTGTCGGCGATCATTAACAATTTTACCCTTTTGTTGAGAAGAAATCTCAGCGCCAGTCCTTTAGAATTGATAGAAGACTTATACAAGGATTCATTTGCAAGAGTGGGTCCATCTTTGCAATATCAAGATAAAATAGTGTTTGCATTGATTTTAGCTACTGCATATTATATGGAGAATATTGGGAACATGTTCAAGTTGGTATTTACCAAGGTGTTGGAATCGATTGCAGCAGATGATGATTTTGAAAACTCGATCAATGGTATTTTTGACATGTGTTTGGCAAGAAGAGAAGAGGGGTGGAATATGGAAAAGATCATTGAAATGAATCAAGACAATCTTAGTTTGGAAATTCTTTCCGGGTTGTTGTTAGTAGCTGGAAACTCTGAACGCAAGCAGGAGTTTGTGGATTGCTTTGGGAATATCTCGGCTATGTTATTTGAAAAGGGTGATGCTCCATACACCTCGCAATATGATTTACAATATTGGGTAAACGATTTTGGTGCCAATGCTGTACTTTTGACTTGTCCTGATGTATTTGACGCATCCTATAAGGTTGAACATATTGCTGATCAATGCAACGAAAGGTTATCAATTGTGTCTATGGGTTCCAAAGAGGGTATTGAAATTGCCAATAAGGAACTTGATAGAGCTGTAACTTCCCCAACATGGCTCTTGATTCAAAACATACAAATGTCTCCATCGTGGTTATCACAATTGGAAAGTAAGTTGTCGAATCTTCATTCAGGAGCAAGAGTATTTTTGACTTGTAAGAATAATTCCAAAGTACCTATTGGTTTGATATCCAAATGTAAAGTATTGAATTTTGAAAACGAGGTTGGTATTAAGCAAATAGTCAGAGAAGCATACAAGTCGATTTCGATGGAAGGCAGAGACAAATTGGAGCGACACATCCTTTTGTTGTTGATTTGGTACCATGCCGTAGTGATCGAGAGGTTGAGATATGTTCCTGTTTCGTACAAGAAGAAATATGATTTTAATGATTCTGATTTGGCTTGTGGGGTCTCAGTTGTCGAGAAAGTTGTTACCAGTTATAGTTGTAATGCTGAGACAATCTCCTGGGAAGAGATTAGATATCTAATTGCAACGATAACATACGGAGGTAAAGTGGATAACCATGATGATCAACAATTTTTGGAGACACTTGCCGATGGTATTTTCTCATCAAAATCTTTCAACCAAGATTTCAGTTTGATCGAAAATGATTTCACAAAGACTAAGAAGGAAGTTTTGCAGTTGCCAGATTCTGAAGATGAAATTGAATCCTGGATCAATTCCTTGCCATATGAAACCCCATTATCTTGGATTTGCTTGCCTGATAATGCAAATTCATTAGTCAAGAAACAAATGGGATTAGAAATAATTGAAAAAGTCACTGTGATTACTGAGGTTTTGTAAGCAGTTAAAAGAAAAGTATGTACATATATATATAGCATAATAAAGATTAGTTTACAATAATAGTTTTATAGAAGGTAATATTATCCCGTAAAAAATATATTAAATGAAACTATATTACAAATTTGAAGAAAAAAATTAAAGCATGTTATGCCACCTATGAATAAATTAACAAAACAGACTAAATAATCTATTCGTCATCTTCTTCCAAGGTTTGAGCAGCAATACGATCCAAATCTCTTTGACCGTTTTCAGAGATTCTTCTACCACCTTTTGGAGAGATTTCCAAAACACCAATGGTTTGCAAAGCTTGGACACATTTTCTGTTGATAGAACCGGAAGCATCAACGTGTCTGTGTGGTCTGAAACCTCTGTTTTGAGCACCACCGTACAATTTGTTCAAAGCACCAACACCAACTTGTTTTCTCAAGTAGATGTGTCTAGCAATAGAAGCAGCTCTTTTGTAGAACCAAGTTTCAGATTCTTGTGGTGGTAATTCGTTACCGGCTGAAGTTTTGACCAAGTCAACGTAACCTGGGACTTCTAATTTACCTTGTCTTTGCAAGAATTGAGCGTAAGCGTTAATGAAATCTTGAGCTGGAACGTCTCTGAAGAAAATAATGATGTTAGTATTTCACACAAATTCAATGAGTTAGTTGAAAAAGAACCTAGTCATTGCAAGAATCAAATAAAGAGTATGAAAAGAAGCTAGAAAACTATGTCGAGGATTTGTTGGCGTGAAATAAAACAACAAAGAATGAAAATAACAATATAGAAGTACATCCATAAAGACAATTCAATCATAGCTCATGTTTTAATTCAAGGGCTGAAATCGTAAAAGATCCGCCCTCACCATCCACCACGACAGTAGTATGATTAGCTAGTCATACTTTTATTAATTATCTTGCAATAGACTAATAGTCTTAGTATCAAGGACATACCTAACTGATACACCGGCCATTTTGTTGTCTAATTGCTGATAATATTTGGTGAAGAAGTAAGAATGAAACAAAAAGTATATATATTTTTTTTTTCACTTTTCTTATATAGTAAGAGAAAGCAGAGATTGTGTGAACCGAGAACTACAACAAGTGCGAAAAATAAAAGTTGAGTATTTTGCGAGAGTCGTGTATGTTAAGTGTGTGTTAGGGTTACAACCCTATTCAGCGCTACCATGTTCAACACAATAAACTGAAATTGTGTGTGGTGCATAAAAAATAGAGCAATGACGAGAGACAATGTTATAATGCAATAGTGTAGCTTGATCCAGGATAGTGGTATTATTAATCACAACAACCCGTCTTGCATTGCAGATATTTTGATTCCATAAAGGTAAACGAAATCATTTGACAATAGGATCATAGCATAGCATAGCATTTCAAGCCGAAAAAAATATCAGCCAGTATTCAGGATGGAAATTTCAAGAATATGTGAAGATAGGAGTAGTCATGGTTTGGAAAAGACTCATCTATGCATAAGAAAGAATGCTTGATAATATGAGTTGTCTTCCTTGTCCGTGAATTACATGGATACTGGTGTTGGTGTACGTGAGGAACAATGGTATACATGCATTGCATTTGAGTATTTTTCTGTAATTTTAGATTTGAAATTCAATGAATTTCGACTAAGCAAAGCAATGTCCTTGGTTGTAAATTGTAGTTACCCGAACGTTTCTTTTACAACAGAAAGAAATATGCATTTATTGTTATTCACTATATACTGCATTACAAACTGTACATTTCAGGTGAGATTTCATTTCATATGTTGGCCTAGTTTTAACATTTGCAGCATCTGTATTTTTTTTTTTATTTTTTTTGCAGACGAACCACCAAAGGCAACTGGACACGACTAAAAATGTGATTAAGTTTGCAGGGTCTGAATGTTATTAAGCTTGTTCGTAATCTAATGCAAATAGATGTAACCAATGTTATTCAACTTGTCCTCTGAATTAGCCAAGAATTGATTAATGAAAAAGAAGAATTGTTACATGTGTAGAGACACTAGCTCAAGACGGTTGGAGACGTAACCAATTTAACCAATTCATGCTTCTACTTTTTGTGACGTCATACATATTTATTTATATTTGTATAAGGCAAGTACGAATTGGCACCAACAAGAAATTTCCTACCACATAAGGTATTTCTGAGTTAAGTTCAAATAGTGGAACTACATATCCGAACATGCTACGATTGGTCTAATCCATTCTCAACTTATTCTACTTTAGCAGATTTTCCTTGGAAAGTGGCTTCACGGGATTTAGTCGTGTATATGCGGAAAGTTTCATACTAAGGGGGCTCATTATTGGTAGTGGAATAGTATTGCGGAATTTCAGATCACCGAAAAGTTATATCGCCACGAGGAAATTGGAATACAGAAAAAAAAAATAATAATAATAAATTCGTTGCATATACAGAATTGCAAGTTTCTGCAACAGGTTAATTATATCAACAATGTTCCCAGGACAAGGTAGACAAACATACGGAGGACAACTGGCCAACAATCAAGGCTACAACAACCAAGGTCAATACAATCAAGGTTACGACAACCAAGGTCAATACAACAGACCTTCTGGTCCACCACCAGGTCAATATGGTTCAAATCAAGGTCAGTACAGTAGACCTTCTGGACCGCCACCAGGTCAATATGGTTCTTCTGAAGGACAATACAATAGACCATCAGGACCACCTCCAAACCAAAACAACTCTAGTCAAGGACAATACAACAGACCTTCTGGACCACCACCTTCAAGTAATAGCAACAACGGCTATCAAACAAGAGAAAACTACACCAATGAACAACAAGATTATGGTAATCAACATGGTGATGGACATTACTCCCGTCCACCACAACAAGCTCAATCATTTGGAGTTGATCAATACAATTATTCTTACTCACTGTGTTCAGGACGTAAGAAGGCATTATTAGTTGGTATTAATTACATTGGTACCAAAAATGAATTAAGAGGTCCAATTAACGATGTCAATAATGTTGAAAAATTTTTATTAAACAGTGGATTTTCCTCCGATAATATTGTTAAATTGACAGATGATCTGAGAGTTCAAAGAGCCATTCCAACTAGACAAAATATCCTTGATGCCATTAAATGGTTGGTTAAGGATGCTAAACCTAACGATAGTTTATTTTTCCATTATTCTGGACATGGTGGACAAACTGAGGATCAACCAGATGAAAATGGTCAATACGATGAAGATGATGGGTACGACGAAGTTATTTATCCATTGGACTTTGAAACCAATGGTTTTATTATTGATGACTTGTTGCATAGTATGATGGTTAAAACTTTGCCTCAAGGTTGTAGATTGACTGCATTGTTTGATTCCTGTCATTCTGGTTCTGTTTTGGACTTGCCATATATGTACTCAACTAAAGGGGTTTTGAAAGAACCTAATGTGATGAAGGAATGTGGTCAAGGATTGTTGCAAAGTGCAATGGCTTATGCTTCTGGTGATAAATCGGCTATGTTTAGTGGTCTTGGTGGCGCTGTTAAGTCATTCATGAACAAAGGTAGAGCAGAAAAGGCAAACGAGTATACTAAACAAACTAACACTTCACCGGCTGATGTTATTTCATTAAGTGGATGCAAGGACGACCAAACCAGTGCCGATTCCAAAGAAGGTGGTGTTGCAACTGGTGCTATGAGTTATGCTTTCTTGACTGTTATGGGACAAAATCCAAATCAATCATATTTGAGTTTGTTGCAAAATATGAGAGAAATTTTGCAAAGTAAATATAGTCAAAAGCCTCAATTATCAGCTTCACATCCTATTGATGTTAATTTACAGTTTATTGTATAGATCTGTTAGTGTGAATGTATGTATAAAACGTGTTATAAATCTATTGTGGTTAAATATAAATATATAAAAGAACTTCACATAAGTAACAAGTAATAAGAATAATAATAAGAATAATAATAAATGATAATAAATGATAATAATGAAATCAAACCTTAATGTAAAATGCAAAATACAATCAGTAACAACCCTAGTGAACAATAATGAAGAATAAAAAAAACGACAAATTATTAATGAAATGAATAAAAAAAAAGGAGGTAATTAAGATGTGATGAATCACATAATGATACATTTCTCTTGTTGTTTCTGAGCTGGTGGATTCTGTATTTTTTCAATTTCTTCAATCACCGTCTCAAAACACTTGTCAACATTGATATTTTCCCTTACTGAAGTTTCCAAAAACTTACAATTAAATCTTTCTGCCAACTCTTTTCCTTCATCAAACTCCACTTGTCTTTGATAATTTAAATCACATTTATTTCCAATTAAAACCATAGGTAATTGAACATTATTTCCGATCGAGTTTAAAATCTTATCTCTTATAATTTCAATAATTTCAAATGATTGTCTGGAAGTGACAGAATAAATTAGAATATATCCATGTATACCAATCAAATGTTTTTCATTTAATAAACTGAACTCATCTTGACCTGCGGTGTCCAAAATCTCGATATTATAATCTTGATTATTAAGTTTTAAATGTTTACTAAATTGGTTTTCAATAGTTGGATAATAGGATTCAACAAAATGGTCTTCAACAAATCTAACCGTCATGGATGATTTACCTACAGAACGGGACCCGACAACCGCTAACTTACGAGCTTTGACCAGCATGACTTGAAATGTTGGAAGGTTTGTAAAATGGTTGTGAGTGTGTTCTTCTTCTTCTTCTTCTTCTTCTTATTCCTTAGATTCTAGGAATATCTGCTTTTCGGCTATGAGGTAGATGAGGTTGATAATGATGAACAAGATCAAAAGATGGGACTCTTCTTCTCTGGTGTGTCTTCGTATTGCCTGTCTTTTTTGGAGAAAATCACCCAAAGAAAACAACAGAAAAGAAAAAAAAGAAGGGAACTGATAATGAAAAATAATAATCAGAAAATGGAAGAACGAAAGAAAAAAAAAAAAATTTCAGTCGCACGAGAGATTGGACGAAAATGACCTGAAACGGTTCGATATATCGAAAATATACAAAATAGCATGACATGGTAATCACCCTAAGTCGACAGCTACTATGAGAGAATCATGATAATAGACCTTGTCCTCGTGATAGTCTTGCTCATCTTATTTTATTGTTGCTGTTTTTTTTTAATTTTATTTTATTAAAAAAAAAAGGTTCCTCTATTCTTGGGCGGTTGCTGCTGCCTTATCGCTCTTCTCCAGAGTGTCACATCGTTGATGACAACAACGACAACACAGGAAACAAAGAAACGTTTTTTGGTAAATGTACACGACTTTACTGATTGTTGCTCTCTCTGCAGAAATCGGAATCGAGAAGTTTGGGAAAGTAAAGTGTGAGGGGGAAGTGAGAAGTGGGTGAAGTGTGGGAAGTGGCAAATGGCAAGTGTGAAAAGAGAAGTGGCAGAAAGGGAGATGATAAAGGGAAGGTAAAAAAAAATAGGGTTGGATCTGGGAGATCAAATTCGTGTTACATGATCTTCTTATCGCATTGGCGGACTTTCTCACTTTCTTACTTTCTCACTGTCTCATTGATGTTTCATTGAGAGTTTAATTTTTTTTTTCTGAAGTATGCGAAATGGTGAGAAAAATTAACCTTTGAAATTTACAAAGAAAAAAACAAAAAACTTAGGGCTCAGTACACAAAAAAAAAAATACCTCGGATAGTTGCAAAAGAGAGCCTTTTTTTCCTCAACTGCACAAGGGTCGTATCAAGCATAAAAAATAGATGAATCTATGTTTCATATTCTACCATCATGTAACCACCTTGAACCTCGTTTAATTTTGTATCCGCTCTCGCCTAAAATGGTGTCTTTATTTTGGCATTCAGCATGGAGAAGCTGCTAATTTCAGATACTATGTAACCGCGATTACGCAAAAACTAACTTAACATGCCTCCGTCACGTATACTAAAGAACAAGCAAACCTGCTTCTTTGTAAATCCCAAGCAGAGCAACAAGGGCAAAAAGAGGGAAAAGTAAAATAGCGAGGCACGATTATTTTCTTGGGACGTATATTTCCTTGATAATATCTAAAGCTCGCTAGTTTTTGCACTGTTTGATTCTGTTCTTAAATCCATTCGGTCTTTAGACTATTGAAATTATTGCAAAAAAATAAAATAAAATAAAAGTGGGATGATGATATTTTTTTTAAAAAAATTGTGCTGATCTATTTCTCAACATTGGATGAACTACTTGTGGGGTTGATGTGAAGTGGGCACTTCTTTTTTTAACTGGTTTGTGATATACTTTGTTTCTACTTTAAGTTTGTAACCAAATGGATGTTATTATCCACCATGCTATTTAACCCTTTTGTTCAAAAGTAAAGCCCCTAAAAATCACCAGTTGGTTCTATGGTCCTATTCATTGAGTAAATAATTGATTTCTTGCTTTCTTTTTTTTTTTGGGGTTTGCAATATGTTTTCGCACCCAACCCCGTTGAAATCTAGACTTGAAGAACAATATGCGTCAAGAATTAAACATGGAAGAAGAATGCCAAAGCTTCTAACACCTTTGTTCAAATTCTACAAACCTAAAAGTTTCATCTCTCCTTGCGCTTTTCCTCTTCTATACTATTCTCCAATCCACGGGGTGGAGGTGGTGGTGTTGTTGTTGCTGTTGCCGTCGTTGCTAAATCATTAATAATGACAATTTAGTTTGTTTCATGATAATTTAGTAAAAACGGTTATGAATACATCCGAAACATTATGGGAAATAAGTTTAAAAATTGCAAGTGCTCGTAACCTTGAATGATATTTCATGGAATAAGATGAATTCCAACATGATTTTTTTTCTTTTAATTAGTGAATTCTGGCAATTCATTCTGTTTCTTACAAATAAGGTTTTGGTATTGCTTGCAGTACATTAAACAAATAAAAGGAAATTAATGATGAGGTCTAAATATCAAAACGGATACATCAGAACATGTGAATACAAGGTTAGGCTTGGCTTGGCTAGGTTAGGTTAGGTCAGTCAGGTTAAGTTAGGTTAGGTTGGGTTAGGGGGAATAGTAAAAAAATAAGGGAGGCCGAGGTTTCAAAACCAATCTATCAGAAAGTTGAATCTGGTTCCGTTCCGGTTTCTTTTGGGGAATATTATTATTAGTATTTTTATTTGTATCTGTGTGTGTTAATTTGTTAACGGATAATTACAATAAGCAGCATCTTGGTATTTTCCGATACTTTAATTAACAATAAAAATTTCAATCAACAATTGTGTTGAAATTATAAATGGAAGAAAACCGTACAACTTGCACACAATACAACAGTAAAAAATAAAGTTGAAAGAGATAATACAGCTAAAAATAACTGAACAATAACTGGAGGGTGGTTATTTGCCAATTCCGGAAGTATTTGGATATGTGCTTTCATAAAATAAAAAACAGAAGCGCGGGAATTTTGAACAAACTACAATGGTTTAGATTTCTAATATTTTATGTTTCCAGGTGACACAAAAGCAAGTCATTTAATAAGGCTATCATATTATCTTTTACCAGTAATATGCACAAATACTAAATGTTAATAGAAACAATTAATATAGCAACCACCTTTTTCTATTACAAAAGAATAGGTGTATGCTCGGGTTACTAAAAAAATCTCATGTTTGTTTTCTTTTCTTGATGAATAGATAATAATAACGTTAAAAACACGAATATAATATTGTTGTAATTCTTAAGCCGATATACAGGCTGGTTGTAGATAGGCTAGATTTGTACGATATTAATGAACTGTAGTATTTTGCTCTATTAGCCTTGGTTAGCCTGGTTTAGCCTTGTTTGATGTTACATGATCCACCGCGTCTCTAATAATACATCTTGAATTGTATACCTTTTTTGCCTGTAGTAGTTCAGAATCATCCATCAAATATCAGAACCTTATTAGTGAAATCAACAATTCATTGCAAATCCCTTATTATCCCATGCCATCCCTTACCATCTGGATATTCAATATCAATATTCACAATTCCGACTATCCATAGTCGTGTACCTGGTACATATTTTTTTATTTTACACAAACCCGGTCTCAGATGGAACAAATATATATATACTTTTTACAACATTCGTGTACTCTAGCTAGAACACATGCACCTCTCAATATAATCATCAAGTAGATGCGCGTATTTGGATGACAAGAATTGCAAAAAAAAAAAATACAAAAAAAGGAGCAAAGAATAAGACCGCTAATAAACCATACTTCCCATTGATGCTATCACCAGCTTATGAAACTGTTGGATTGTTGTTTGATAACACATGAAATGAATTTTACAGTTGGTGACCACTACATATTTTCAAGCGATATAACCAGAACAATAACGATATATTTCAAACTCACAGAAAAAACTTCATAACTAACTCTGCTTAGCAAGAGAGCTGAAGATGGGAAAAAAAAATCGAACGATTCGACGCATAGTCGTTTAACTCTCAAGCGTTTTGCAAAAAAAAAAAAAAAAAAAAAAAACAATTACAAAAGAAGCAGAAGTAACAGTGATGTATTGGTCACATAGCATTTGAGAAATAGTAAACGGTGTGTACGTGAGTGTGTGTGTACGGAGAGGGGGGGAGAGGGAACGACGCAGTACTTTGTTTCTAGATTGTGCTTCGTTCTACTATGTAATTGGGAATGTCAATCTCAAAGCATAATTAAGGGCTGGTGCCCCCAAACGAGCGGGTTCTTTCAAGAGGAAGGAAGAAAAAGAAAGAAAAAAACAAGGAGGCACCAAACATGAACCTAAGCCAAAAGAAAAAAAAAATATCAGTAACCCCCAATGCGCTCAGTACATGTAACATCAATTTCAACATGAAGGCGATCCCCCTTTTTTTCTTTTATTTTTGGAAAGGGAGTAAGAGGGAGTGCACATTATAATGGGAAGTACATAGTAAGTCCTCCCTTTCTCCAGTTAAAAGTAAGGATAAATTAAACCTTTTTAGAGTCAAATAAAACGTGTCATTCATTCAATTGTTTCAGTTAAAGTTCATGATTTTACTAATATCGTGAATTCTTTCTTTTCCCGAATCCTATTGAAGAGTCACACACACACATATTGTTCTCTCGCTTGTGTCTAAAAACACACACACAATGAATATTCGCGGCAGATGTCCGTAGTCGCCTCAGTTCCATTGTCATTTTTCTATTTTCTTGTTTTAATTATTTTTTTCGCTTCTGTCACTCAAACACTGTCATTTCTGCTTTGGACTGCCGATCTCACACAATATTTTCATTTTACGACACCCACATACAATTACATATACAACTACACATACAACAAACAACACTAAATACATTCAGCCATCAAAGATGTCAATTTCATCTTCAAACTATATGTTATCACAAAAACTTGTTAAAAAAAAAAGAAATACAAGCTGATCTTCATTGCTTTTTTTTTCATTCATTCATTCATTTCTTCTTATTCTTATTCTTCCCTTTCTTGGATGTTTTAATTTCATGTTCATGTGTTATAGATTGAGGAAGGGCTAAAAAAAAAATTGAAATCAAATGACCCATTTTGAGCCCAGTTTCGGAAAAAAATAATAAAAAAAAAAACTGACAAGAACTTGTGACACTATGCTTCTGAAATAATTTAACAATAGAAAAGAAAGAAAAAAAAAAACGATTTTGGTCAAGGCAAGCGAAAAGATCTCTCTTCGTAGGAAAACTTTACATTACTACGAATCTTGAGTTGTAAAAAAAAAAACGAAAACCGAAAAAACGAAAAAAACGAAAAAACGAATAATCCAAAAATCCATTTGTTGATTTAGGTTGTTGTATATTACAAAGCCTTAACATATCACATTAAAAAGTTACATAGAATCATTATTTAAGTAGATCAGATACAGCTACTTTAGAAGCTGTCTGTGGTACATAGCATGTATTTAAAGATGGCGGTGGCCTCGCTGGAAAATGATCAACACCTCTATATCCAGTAGATACCATTTCGTAAGGTCTTGAGTTATCATAAGTCGTTGTAGCAATAGCATTCAACTGTTGTTTCGGTTCGTATAGAGGTTGTGGTTGTGGTTGTGATTGGGATTGGGATTGGGATTCGTGAACATGTTCTTTTGGCAAATCTAAACTTGTGTCTCTGTTTCTTTTCCTTGGTTGTAAATTCAGTAAATCTTGATAACCTAAACAAACTTTTTTACTTCGTTCACAATTGAAACAACTTGGTTTCCTTTCATCACATTTGATTCTTCTTTTCCTGCATGTTAAACATCCAGTTCTTGTTCTTCTCTTGATTATCCTTCTTTTATTAATCAAAGCATTGTTTTCATCATACATTAATGGAGGTGGTGGTCCTGGATGTGGTGGTGCAGTAACAAGTTGCGGTTGTTGGGAAGATGCGCCAATGGGCACTGGTGGTTGAGAATTTATATAATAATATCCTTGTGGGAGTGGTGGTGGTGGTGCTTGTTGTTGTTGTTGTTGTGGTTGTGGTTGTGGTTGTGCAGCAGGTGGAGGTGGAAGTGGAGCCACCTGTGGTTGCTGCAGTAGTGGTGGACCAGCTATAGGTTGTGGTTGAGGTGGGTGTGACTTTGGATGATTGTATGGTTCACCCTGCATTACTGGTGGCTGTTGTTGTTGTTGTGGATAATAGTAATATTGGGGATAAGAGGACGTATATGGTGACGTCAACTGATAGCTATAATGTGTATAAGCAGTAATTGGTTGTGATGGTTGTTGATGCTGCTGTGGTTGCAGATGTGGAGGTGGAGGTGGAAAACTAACAGGTATACCTGAATTAGGAGTTGTTACTATCAGTCCAGTAGCAGGAGCTGTTGTGTATGATGGGACATATTGTTGTTGTGGTGGTTGTTGTTGCTGATGCTGTTGATGGTGTGGTTGCTGATGTGGTGGCGGTGGTGCATGTGAATGTTGGTTCTGGAAGTAATCACCTACAGATGATTGTGAAGAAGTTGATTTGGATTTGGAATCGGCCATATGCAACGACGCCGAAGATGTGGAGTATGTGTGTAATGAAGGTTGTGAAGAAATTTTTGGTAAAAAATAAGGTGAAACCGGAGATTGAGTTTCTTTGGAGAGGTTGCAGAACTTGAAGTCGAAGAACGTTTTGATTGGGTGGTTGTTGGCAACCTAGTTGATATCATAAGTTCAGAAACAGAAGGTAATTGTGTCATGATTTTGAAAAAGGTTTGTAATATAATATGAGATTCACTTCAAGGGGGGTTTAATAAGTAAGTGGAACAAAAAAATATTGGTAATGATAATACTGATAAGAATAATAATAGCAATAACAATTGATTGAAAGTGGAGGTATGTTATGGTATGGTATGGTTGGGTGTTATGTCAATGTTGGTTTGACCTTGCGTATCCGAATTGCAAAAAAAAAATAACGGGGAAGGTGACTTAGCAGTTATTAAATAAGCACCCTTTGGAGGAATATAAGGAATAGTTAATTGCAGCTAAATATTTGTATTTAAACAATTGATTGATCCACAAGTGAATGGCAAATAATGTGACAGGAATAATACAAAAATGATAGCTACCAAACACAATCGGAATTGAGCAGTTAATTTAAAAAAATGCTTCAGGAACAGCAAGGAAAAGAGCGATTCAGTTACTATATATATATTGTTGTATTTTATGTTTGGTTTTTTTTTATTTTATTTTTATTTTTTTTTTTTATTTTCTGAATTATTCCACAAACCCACAAAACAAAAAGAAAGAAAGAAAGAAAGAAAAAAATTAGTGTAAGAGGCAGAGAGAAAGAATCAGAGCGAGGAATTCTATTTGTGGTATATAATCATAGTGATGCACAAAAGAAAGTAAGAGAATTGCAAAACCTAACCAGAAAAATGTACATGGTAGAATTTACAACAATAACACGAACTCTAATATGTATCTAAGATTAAAAAAGAAAATTTATTCATCCTGTGCTGCTTGATTCTTGGTTTGAATACTTCGCTGTAATAATAAATATGTACTGTGAGTTAACTCGTTCTGTTTCTCTTACTCTCATACTTTTCCCTCCCCAAACAATTTGCATTTTAGTTTAATTGTGGAATAAATACAAAAAGTATCTTCACAAAAACACAAAATATTAAAATTACAAAAATTACAAAAACAAAAGTTAAATGTGGGTAGCAATTCTTAAATGCTGCGTGTTGGTATATGTATAAGTATATGTAATATGTATATGTACATGCACAGTGCATGTATCATCTATGAACAAAAGTTTTGGTTGTATCCAATAATTTCTTAGGTCAAAATATGTCACTTGGGTTAAATTGGTCAACTCAATAAAAATGATAATTTGTGTAATTGAGGAAACAATAACCACAACCCATCCATTTTTTTTTTTTTGTTTAGCACGCATTTCCAAACACAACTTCTTCCGTAACGTATGATTGGGAATATATACTTTTTGGGTTTTGAAATATTTGTCCATTTTAGCAAATATCCATCATCATCTTTTTCTGTTTCTTTTTTTTTACTCTTCCTCTTCTTCATCTGCTTGCTCTTCTTCGTCATCATCAATCATTCCTCCTCTTCATTCTTCCCTTAGTATATGTACGTGTTATGCGCTTAAAAGTATATTTATTGAGTGCATGAACTCTCTGCCAAACTGTTGGGTTCCATTGGAATGATTGGTTGAAAGGATGATCTGAGGTCACTTCCAGTACTTATATATGCAACTTGCTTTTTGCGTACCCTGTTGAACCTATTGGACCTTGCTTTCTTTCCCTTTTTTTTAGCCCCCCTCTCTCTCCTAAACCAATAGTTATAGTGATAATAATAATAGTATTAATAATTTTTTCCCTTTTGTTCTTTTTTTTTGATTGAAGGAAAATGCCTAATCTTGCCATTGTCAACAATAATATCAATGGTCATTAATTATTACCTATACGGATTTAGTTAAAAAAATGGCATTTTTCTTTCGGTTTCTTGTGAAGAATGTTGTTATGGCGAGCATCTTGTTTATCTTCTTATTATTATTGTTACTGTTAGTATTGTTAGGATTGTTCGTATTGTTAGTTATTATTAAATTCTTTCCAAATATTGTATTAATTGTCCCCCAAATGTACAATTAAAAGGCAACAACAACAAAAAAAAAAATAAAAAAACTAGTGAAAAAATAGGGCAGACATGAGGATTTGCGGTGCAGTATTTAATGTCGATCTCTCTTGTATTTTAGACATCGATGAACAGAAAAGGAAATCTGCCAATCAAATAGGTAGCTTATTCTTGCCTTGTTTTCTTGTTTTGTTTTCTAACAATTAGTCCTACTCGACTGGACTCGATTGTTATGAAGAAGGAGAAGCAAGCGAAGAAAGTTAGTCCAAAAAGGGGGTTTCGTTGAATATTCAGGCTAAGAGTTATTGAGCACAAAAACTAAAAATCGAAAAATCGAAAAAAATGAAATCTGAAACATGGCAATACAAAAAGGAAAAAAACAAAATAATATTTACTAATCGACATTGTGTGCAAGCAAATAAATAAATAAAAAAAATAATTCGTGCCACTCTTTCTCAAGAGTTAAATTACTTTCTTTCTCTATTGTTTAAAAGTTTGAGCTTAACTACTTATCAGGCTCACTAAGTTTAAATCACAATAATGAAGGAGCAGGAGGAGGAGGAGGAGGAGAAGCAAAAGGAGAAGGAGAAGGAGGAAGGGCGAGAAAAAGTATAAATCATGTGAAATGGGCGAGTGCATGCATTGTGTTGTTGATTGTACATGTATGCAAATGGATATACTTTTTAGCAGCTAAGTTCGTGTTACATTTGATGGAAGAAAAAACTATGCATAGTTAAAAAAGTGGAAAATAATGTATGTATGTATATATACATACATATATATACATTAAAAATAGGTTTTATCAGTCTGAAGTCTAACTAGAAAGTATAGTCAATTATTTGTTCTGTGTTCCAACAATGCATCTGCATTTTGGGTGTTTGAGTCTCGTCCTTTTTTTTTTATTATTGGCCACCACAAGAGACAGATACTACAAAAAAAAAACAAAATCATGAATGCCTCTTGGTGAGTGCTCTTTTTTGTACCTTTGATTTGCTTTACCTCTCTCCCCCTCCCTCTGTGTTTTTTATTGATTTTTTTTTTCTTGTTTTGTATCTAAGGCACCCTCGGAGTTTTCGAATTATATATTTATTTTTGTAAGTATAATCATCAGACGAGGGACGGGACGATGAAACGTTGGGTCCAATTTTTCTTGTGTTTTGGGGCAATTACAACAGAAGAAAAGAGAGTATTGTTGTGATGGTAATGATATTATACCCCAGCTTAATATTTTATTTTCTCTAAATTATAATATATCCAAAATCAGTTTTGCCTTTTCTTTTTTTTGTTTTTTGCATTTATAATTTTGTTACCTGAAAGACGAGCCGATGTACAGCCCGAAGGAGTCTATTATTCTTGTATAGTTTAGTTGTAATAAAATCTGCTTGAGCGAATTTATTCGGTTTCATTTCATTTTTGTTCAATGTTTAATGTTCAATGTTCAATTTTCATGCTCCTCTTTGTGTTTTGAATCTCTAAACAGAGCCATTATTTAGATCCTAGATTTGAAATTGTGTTCATCAGCCTACTACTTGGGTGAACAAGTTTAGACTGTGATTTTCGATTAAGCATGCTTCCTTCCCTTGCGTAATAAAGAGATAGATATGTATTTCTCAGTGCTTGCAGTACCTTAGGTTGAATAGGTAGTGTAGTGTGTAGTGTGTAGTGCATGTTCACCCGCCTTCCATGGCTACTGTAATTGACTCGTCCCGCTAGTTCCAAACAGGGTAGTTTTCGCTAACAGCGGATTTTATTTTCCACCCACTAAAAGAGCAATATACACCAGTTGCATTCAAGAAAAAAAAATAGTTCAATGTATCCCGGTGTTGGTGTATTCGTCTGTCTCTGTGTATGGGTGCGTGTTTGTGTATTTACATAAAATAACTCACCGCGAATTCCCTACTTGGGTTACACACTTTTGACAACATACGCCATATTGACAACCTAAATACTCACACAATGAATGCAGACTAAGATATTGGAAGATTTTAACCTCAAACATATAAACTTGAGGACGCGACGGAGGAAGGGAATTAAATAATGAAGGGATATTGCCGTAGGCCACAAAATTCCACAACCAGAAAAATAAAATATGATCTTCTTATGAATCGGATCTTTGTCTACACAAAGGTACACTCAACCTGAGAATATCTACTACGAGATATCACATTATTTCATCTTTAGTTGGTCACTAACTTACTACTGAACAATACGTGTGACAAATGAGCAATTATAAGTTTTAGTAAGAGTATTCCGTTTTTTTTTCTGTTTGGTCTAAAGACTAATTAGATGATCTAAATATTAGAGAAAAATTTCAAGCACCATAGGTTGTATTTTAGTTTATCAATCTTCGTTTCGTATGTCGGCTCTATCTTATCATCCACTTTGCAGAAATTCTTGCCTGATGAGGGGGGGATTATCCTCTGCAATTCATACAAAAGATAGTTTTTTAAGAGTATCATCTCCCTTCCCCCTCCTCCCTATTCCCTATTCCCTATTCCCTATCACTTCTTCCCCCCCGCCCCACCATCCCCCCTTTAATTCGATAATCTTCTGAGCATGGCGTCTCAGATTTCGATGTAAGATGCTTTACATAACCACCCTATCGAAACTAGAAAAAAAAATGCAAAAACGGAAAAGAGCAATTTGATGAAGGAATTTCTTTTTTTTTCTTTATTCTTCTTCTCTCACTCTTCTCGTTGTCGATATAGCAATAATAAGGTAGAATACATATTAGTTTGAGCAATCATGCATTTTCTACAATTATTTTTCATTCCATTTCATTGTCTCGTTTTGACGAAAAAAAAGAGAAAACCAAAATTTTACGACATTGCAATGTCTTTATTTTTGTAACTACGATTCGTTAACGCAACAAGTTATGACAGCAAAGATCTGTGGCTGGTGAATAAATACTCCAAGAGTAAATATGTATCAATCTTTTCTGATGTTGTTATCCAAATAATTTTTTGGGATATTGGGAAGAACAGTTTCGGAAGTTTTAAGACTTTGGTATAAATACGTATTATGATTCACCTTTGTTTGAATTCCGCTCTGCCCTACTCAGTTTCCTATCCTAATTTAATTATATGGTTATGAGTAATACAGATGTTATTACCTTTGTGGTGCATAATATTGGGTGTATTACCGTCTTAGTGTGTGTGTTTTATCTTTGGGTTCTTTTTTTTTGAGTTTTTGTGTCATTCCTCGGCTAAATCTTTCCAAGATATTACTTGAATGCCCTTTTACCAGAAATACCAACAAAAATAGAACAAACTCTTTCGGAAGGAAAGAAAAATCTTGTACTTCAGAAATGATGGGTTTTTTTTTGACTACGTCAAGGAGCCCAATTGTGTGCTAACACGTGAATCAAGTCTTCCAAAAAATTAAAAATAAGAAAATTAAAATTAAAAGGAATTGAATTTCGTTAGGGTTATAGGAATTCGGAACTCGTTTCATATGTTGGGCTGCGGTGTTCAGGAATTGGGGAGGAAGAATGGAGGAAAGGAAACAATAATGATATCCTGTCTATTTCGTAGTCTCGCATATGCTTACGTAACGAAAAGCAATTGTTCAGCTTACGTTGAAATTCCAGTTGCAAATATGAATAAATAAAAAATTTAGACATGTAATAACAATAGCAAGCATTGGATGAACTATCTTGGAAGTTTTGATTTAGTAATTTAATTTTTTGTTTTTTGTTTCTTGTTCTTTGAAATTTTCACAGTTAGATTTTATATATATATAAATTGAAGGTTACTATTTTAATGAAAGGCATTATAAACCATCATGTCAAGACGGTTAAAAAGAAGTATTGATTCTTTACTTTTTTTTTTTAGTTTATAATTTCTCCCAAAGCCCGCCAACCTTTTTTTTTCTTTGTTTTGTTCAACTGTAGTTTTAGCGAGAATTATTCATCTTTGTGACCAATGGTAATTAAATGTAAATGTAATTGTATGTTGCACTTCTTAATACAAGTACAAAATTAAAACAAAAATAAAAAAAAAATGCTTTGGGTGTGCTGATATTCTGCATTCTTGTATTGTCTTGACGAATTAGTACCAACTCAGGCTGCTTTTTAACAACACAATAGAACAGAAGCAAATCGAACAAAAGAGAACGAAACAAAAATATTCAAAAAAAGGAAACCCAAGCGGAACTGGTATATGTGTGTGTTGATGTGTGTTATGTTATGTTATGTTATGCTAAGTTTCAACACATTGAGTGGGAGGTGAATTGATGAAAAGTCTTTTTGCTTTTTTGCTCTTTCGCTTTTTTTTTTGGTTCCTTTGTTGAAACTTCCTGATTAGCCGAGAGGAAAAGAACAATCCTTTATCTATTTCGTGTATGTAACCAAACAATCGACATACAACCCACCCACACCCACCAACTTACATTCATACACACTCTCACATAAACATACACATTCATAATCGCAAAGTTTAAAATGGATATGGTTTTTAAAACGTTTTAGGGGGGATAGGAGAGAAAGTGTGTGTGTGTGTGTGTGTGTGTGAGACGATTGCCAAGGGCGCAGAAGTTAATTCAACTGGTTATGAATTGTTTCTGTCGCCATTGTGTTCAGTTAAAAAAAGTAAGACAAAAAAAACCATAAAACCATAAAACCATAAAACAAGCAAACCAATTAATAATAATAATATTATTATTATTAGAAATAGTGGTGAGCAGGTGAGGTGATAAGACGCATTGGTTGTATCAAGTTTAAGGTCGATCCCCCTTCATTTCCATCCCTTACAGCTTCCACTCTCACTTTCTCTCTCTCTTGCCCCCTTTCTGTTTGAATATTCTGTTAATTGTTGCTAATGAATATGTAAACAATTAGAGAATTTTTTTTTCATATATATTTTTCAAGGTGATTCTTTACATTGGCGAAAGATCAGCGGCCATGAAAAACACAGTGGGCAAAAAAAAAAAGAAACATTAAGTAGACAGGAAGAGCAAAGCATTGGTAAATCCTTACGTTACCGATTTTACTGTATGTTGAATTTTTTTTTTATTTTTTTTTAGTTCTTACGTCTTGTTGGTGCTGCAAACGGCACGAACAATAAGTAAACAAGCAGTTTTTCATTCGGATTTACAAAAGAAATAGAGATAGGGAGAATGACAACAAAAGGAATTTACCACCTGAAATTAAATGTACGTTCAATTAGGTATCATTCAATAATGACATGATTCTCAAATTCCAGTATTCCTGCTTTAAGGTAAATTATCACCATTACAACATAGTTTAGGTTACACTTGCTTGAAAGTGAATTGTTCTTTTTCCTTTAGTTTTTTGCGGGTTAGATAGATTTTAGTTTTTTTTTTTGCTTGCATAATGCATATTTCATGTATAACTTTGGGTGCTGTAGGAGTGTGTTTGTATGCATGTTAGGTGAGTTGTTTCTTGTTACATCGCGGAACGAAAGGCAGGTGGGCCCGTCGCTAGTCACGTCATAGGCTAGAATGTTTCTTTTATCTTAAGGGGGATTGACGGCATAACAGTTTTAAGATAAAATGATTTTGGGATAGTTTATTCGTTTGTGTTTGCTCATCTCTCTTTCATCCTCCTCTTTGTTCCTTACTTGTCGCGGAGAATAGTAGATAGTTGATATTCAGTTCGGCGAAAGAGAGAAAGAGAGAGAGAGATTCAAAAGATTGTTATAATAATTATTCCTACGATCCAAAACCTAACACCGAGACGCGTACTTCCTAAAACGTTTGGTGTAGAAATTGATTTATTCTTCTTTGTTCTATGAATAATGGTGGTTCTTGTGATTGAAAACAACAAGTTGAACATCTGCCATGTATACCTTGCTATTTTTTTTGCATGATACTTATCAAGCGCATTCCAAATTGCAAAAGTATTGTTTTCTTCAACTATTAAACAATTATACATTACACTAAAACATGTGCTGTACCTCTTATTTACTTTTCTTTAATTATTATTATTGTTTGGTTATTAACAACTTCTACTGTCAATTGATGGGAATTTAAGAGAAATGAATGAAACTTTCCAATTTCCATAAGCTTCAACAAATTTCAATTGTGTGTGTGTGTGTGTGTATATTTTTTTTTGTTGCAGAACATATTTCCGAATTTATTTGTGGAAATATAATTCCGCGGCCTGAGAAGTGATGCCCCTAGCCTACTCGTAAAATGTATGTGTGCAATTTTTCCTATAGATTTTCTCCTATACTCTTAATGCTACAATGTAGTTTCCAATTATAAACAATCATGAAATTTTGAACTAAAGGATTACATTCTCGATTCAAGTTTCATCTATAGTTTGATGCTCCTTTATTGTTTATGCCAGCATTAGATGTACATCGCTTCCAGAAGGATACTAAGAGGGCGAAGCTTGTAAATTATCTACTTTAATTTTTTTTTTCTTTTCTTCATTCATTGAAATATATTTGGCGACAACTTGCAGTCCAATAATGGTCGCCGGACAAGACAAATTGAACTAAATTTTTTTTATCTACCACCAAGTAATTGTAATACTCTCATTGTCAACGTCACTCTTTGGTAATTGTAGCTGCACTATTTCTCCCCCAGTTCCATGGAATTTCTATTCAATTTGACATGAAACGATCACAAACATCGCTTGAACAGATGGATGAGTTGCTAGGTGGAATTACATAGCCCGTATGTGTATTGGTAAATATCTGAAATGATCCCAATTACTGATTCTTTTGCATTTACGTTGTACAGGGAATAGTCCATGCCTTGCTTCAACCTACATGATTATTTGACTTATTGTTCATCAACTTATTGGTCTTGGAGTTGGAAAGAAACCAACTGCATTGGTTACGAAACTCTCAGTTGCATGTTTTGTTTACTGTTCTATGTAATTATTTAAACATACGTTTTAGGGATCAATCTCAAACCCTTTCTTGATCAATATATCCGCTTGTGTTGTGGTCAATGAACAAAGAATAAAATTTGGAATCAGCTGTTATTATTTTGGAATTCTTTTCAATTCAAATGAAAGCACAAAAGAAGTGAAATAGGAGTCTCTTGTAGGAATTCCATTATCAATTTCTAATTTCCAATTTCTTTGGTTTTCGGAAAAATGATAAACCGGGGTCCACCCAAGAATTTTCACAAAATCGGGAGTAACTCCTATTCCAAATTCATATTGAACTTTTCAAATAATTTTGCGATTTTCGATTTTCGATTTTCGATTTTCGATTTTCGATTTTCGATTTTCAAATTGACATAAATGTCGCACGACGACAACTCCCTCACCGATGGATCTTTTTTTTCTAGTGTGCGACATGTTATTAAAATATGCGACATTTTGATTTTATATATACAAGTATATTTTTCTTTTTTTTTGTTCTTGTTCTGGTGCGATGCTTTTGGTGTGTGAAGATGAAAGATATTTTTTTCGTTTTTAAATTTCTAGTGATGAGATGATGTGGAAGTAAGGCTTTTTTGACAACCACCCCTACAAAATAAATTAATCTCCGTGATGTCAGACGACGAAGAAATCTATAATATTGCAGGATCTCTTGTATCCAAAGAAGATGAAAGTGATAATGATGATGATTACTCCTCAGACGAGAATTCTGCTGGAGAAGTTCAAGACGAAATACTATCGGATGAAGAAAAGGATACCCCACCAAAGAAGAAATCCAAACCAAACCAACCAGCATTCCCTTCCTTAGAGTTATCAGATGATGAAAACGCTGATGATGGAGATGATGATGATTCCAAAATCAGCAGCTATTTCAGAGCCAATAATCCTACAGCTAAGAAAGCTAAAGCAGGTTCATTTGCTTCCTTTGGATTAACTAAATTCATCTTGAGTAATATTGCTAAGAAAGGATATAAACAACCAACTCCAATTCAAAGAAAAACCATTCCTTTAATCATGGAAGGTAGAGATGTTGTGGGTATGGCTCGTACAGGTTCAGGTAAGACCGCTGCATTTGTCTTGCCATTGATTGAACAATTAAAACTGCGTCAAACAAATGGTGTAAGAGCTATTATCATCTCACCATCGAGAGAATTGGCATTGCAAACTTACAAACAAGTGAAAGAATTTAGTAGTGGGACTAATTTGAAATCGATTGTTTTGATTGGGGGTGATTCTTTGGAAGAAGATTTTTCTAAAATGATGACCAAACCAGATGTCATTGTTTGTACCCCGGGTAGATTTTTGCATTTAAAAGTTGAAATGGAGTATGATTTAAAAACTGTCAGATACATTGTTTTTGATGAAGCTGATAGATTATTCGAAATGGGTTTTGCTGAACAATTGAATGAATTGATTGCTGCATTACCAAGTAATAGACAATCATTGTTGTTTTCTGCTACCTTACCTCGATCTTTAGTTGATTTTGCCAAAGCAGGTTTGAGTAGTCCAGTCTTGGTGAGATTGGATGCTGAATCAAAAATTTCTGACCAATTACAGATGGCATATTTTTCCACAAAGAAGAATGAACGTGAAGCTAATTTATTATATATTTTACAAGAAGTCATTAAAATGCCATTAGGTACTGAAGCGGAACTTAAAAAATTGAGAGATATGGATAAGAGAGAAGTTGACTCCGATGAAGAAGAAGAAAATGATGATAAGGGAAACGGAAAGAAGAGAAAATACAAATTTAAAAAGGAAAGATTACCACCTGCAAGTCAATTGCCATCACCATTCTCAACAATTGTCTTTGTTCCTACTAAACATCATGTTGAATATGTCACTAGATTATTAAGAGATGCAGGATATCTTGTATCGTACATTTATGGTACATTGGATCAACATGCTAGAAAGAACCAATTATATCAATTTAGAGTTGGTTTAACAAATGTCTTGGTGGTCACTGATGTTGCTGCAAGAGGTATTGATATCCCAGTTTTAGCAAATGTTATCAACTTCACCTTACCTGGATCTTCGAAAATTTTTATTCATAGAGTTGGTAGAACTGCAAGAGCAGGTAATAAAGGTTGGGCATATTCCATCGTTAATGGGAAAGAATTACCTTATTTGTTAGATTTGGAATTATTTTTGGGTAAGAAAGTATTACTTACATCAATGCATGAAGCTAAAGTTGAAATGTTGAAGAAATCTCAAGGTGATTCATTTGTTCCTCCAGTTGTTAACTACACAGATAGATTGGTTTTAGGTTCTGTTCCAAGAGCTGAACTTGAAACTTTCCAAGAACTTTATGAAAATTTATTAAGAAATGATTACGAAATTAAGGTTTTAAAGGACGTTGCTGCAAAAGGGGAAAAACTTTATCATAGAACAAGAGCATCAGCATCTCAAGAATCATTAAAAAGAAGTAAAGAGATCTTGGATAATTCATGGGATGATCAACATTTATTATTTGGAGAGAATTTGGAAAAACAAAAAGAAGACTTTTTGAATAAATTACAAAATAGACATAGTAAACAAACTGTGTTTGAATTGAAAGGAAGTGATGATAGTTTAGTTGAATTCATGAACAGAAGAAGACGTCAACTTGCTCCAATCCAAAGAAAAGCCAAAGAAAGACGTGCATTGTTACAAAAGGAAAGAATGGCAGGTTTAACTCACGGTATTGAAGATGAAATCTTACATGCTGAAGGTGAAAATGGATATGGTGTTGATGAACAAGAATTACAAGAAACTTTTGAAGACGGGGATAAGAAAACTTATAGAGATCCAAACTTTTTCCTTAGTCATTATGCTCCAGCATCAGTTATTCAAGATCAACAATTATCACTTTCTTCATCATTTGCCAATGAAGCCCAAAATGCTACTTTTGATTTGGAAAATGATGACAAGATTCAAACCAATAAACAAATTATGAAATGGGATAAGAAGAAAGGTAAATATATCAACTCAAGATCCACTGATAAGAAATATATTATATCAGAAAGTGGTGCTCGTATTCCTGCTTCTTTCAGATCTGGTAAATTCGATGAATGGAAGAAACAAAGAAATATCAAATCTACCAAAGCAGTCATTGATGATGGAGAATCTACCAAAGTGTACAAACACAAACAACAAAAGAGTCCTAAATTACCTGACAAGTTTAGAGACGATTATCATAAGCAAAAGAAGAAGGTTGAAAAAGCAATTGAATCTGGTGTTTCTGTTAAAGGTTATGGTAATAACATTCATCAAGAAATTAAATCTACAGAACAAATTAGAAAGGCAAGAATGCTTAAAGATAAAAGAAGAGCTAAGAACGCTAGACCAAGTAGGAAAAAATAATAATTCAAAAATTAGTAAATATGTTTATATATATATATTCTTTTCTTTGTTACGATTACAAAATTTGTTTTCTTTTTTTATATCTCATTATAATTTTGTTGTTGCATTCAATATCTGCGACCACCTCCTCTGCTGTAAGGATGATAACCTCCTCTTCCTCTTCTGTAACCACCTCTACCTCTGCCTCTATATGATGGTCCCAGTGGTGGGGCTCTCTTAGGGCCGGTTGGAATATTTGGTCTTTCAGGTGCTCTTTCCTGATCATCATCAACAGCTTGTTGTTGAGGGTTCAATGGTTGAGCAGGCAAGCCAGATGGAGCTTCTGGGGAAGCACTTCCACCTGCAGCAGCTCCACCTTGAGCTGCTTGGGCTGCTTGTTGGTACATATACCACTGATAATATCTCATATAGTCTGGGTTCATAGTGGCAGGATTCATCATTGGATATCCTCCTGTGGCGCCGCCAGCTCCGGCTCCAGCTCCAGCAGCGCCATATGGATACATTGGAACGGCTTGCTGGGCAGCTGCGACATGAGCTTGTTGCGCAGCTGCTGCTTGCTGAGCAGCAACTTGTTGATTATGTTGACCTCTTGGGGCGGCACGTTTGACTTCCATGGCTTTGCCTTTCAAAGTCAAATATTTATTGACACAAACTCTATCCACGGCTGCTGGGGTATCGTATGTGATAAATCCGAAACCTCTAGATCTTCCGGTATCTTTGTCAATCATTAGTTGACAGTCGATAATCTTACCAAATTGAGAGAAAAATTGGTCAAATTCCTCTTCATTAACCATAGGATCAATACCACCAACGAATATTTTACCAACTTTTTCTTGATCTTCTTTAGAAATGGCTCTTTTTGGATCGATCAATTTACCATCCAAAATATGTCTATCCCTAAGGAGCGCATCAACTGAAGAGGTGTCCTTGAATGTTAAAAATCCAAAACCACGAGATCTACCAGTGGCGTTGTCTTTCATAATAGTGTAATCGACGATTTCACCATATTTGGAGAAATGTTGAACAAGCTTTTCTTCTGTTGTCTGCCAATCAAGTCCACCTAAGAATACCTTTGCAGATGAATTTTGTACTGGTGCAGATGTTGGTGCAGGAACTGCGGCCGGCATTGGTACTGGTGGAGGTGGAGGGACACCACCAGCAACATCTGTTTGTACTGGTGGAGGAGGTGGAGGAGCAGACATCATTTGTTGATAACTGGAAGGATCAAATGGCATTTGTGGAGGTGGAACGCCATACTGCTGAGCAGAGGCGGCAGGAACGGCGGCGGCAGCAGCAACAGGGACAGGTGGAACGTAATTGGAAACAGGTGTATCAGTAGTGGTTTCTTGTTCTACTGGCTGTTGTTCTTGAGTTGAAGTCGCATCATCTTGTTTGCTCTCTGGCTCATGTTCTTCCTTTGGTTCTTCTTTTGCCACTTCCTCTTTCTTTTCTTCTACTTCATCATCTCCGTATAAATCTTCGAAAAGTTCTTCGTCGTCTTCCAATGACATCTTTTATACACACTACTAATGCAAAATATAAAAAAAAAGAATAAAACAAATAAAACCTTTATTCAGTACAAAACAATATAAATGTATATATATTGTCCAATTGATTGATAGTTGACTCTGTTGTTGTCGTTGTTTGTTGGAAAACTACAATGACAGGTTGTATATTCTCTTGCTTTTTTTTGCCCGGTGAGATTGTTTTTTTTCTACTCTTTTGGCCATCACAATTTGTTGAATAAGATGCACGACTTTTAGTCACGTGAAAATTGTTCCCGTGATATGTTATAGTTCTACGGATATGACATAAGAAAGTGATACACGGAGTACAATGATAAGCAGACCAAATCAGATATCCTCCCTGTTATCTAGTCTGCAATATATGAAGATACCAGGAGGTGTGCTAGATCGTACAAAACGAAACTGGCCAAGTTAGCGCATTTTACTCGCGCGATTCGTCCAACGAGAATCCCTTAAACGACAGAGATTTGATTGTTGCAACTGATTAACGTTCCGAACAGAACCGATAACCAATTCGGTTACAGATACTTTTTTTTTTTTATTTAATAAACGTTCATTTATTTCGTTGAAATAACTATAGAAAAATATGATTAGACTACTACTTAGCAGTTGCTATTTTATTCCCTTCCCCAGGAAGAAATTAGTTTTTTAAACCACCGTAAGTCTTTTCGTTTCTTTGCTTACAGGTGTCGTAAATGTTCAAGACGGTTTCAGCAGCTTTAACACCAGACAAAGCCATGGCACCGAAAGTTGGACCCATTCTGTTGGAACCATCGATTTCAGCCAATTCCATACCGGCGAAAACCATACCTGGGTAGACTTCTCTAGCACCTTTAACAATGGCATCTTCAGCCTTGTTCATGTCCAAACCTCTCATACCACCGAATTGGACTTCTTCTTCTGGGTAGATGCTCTTGGCACGCTTAGCGTTACAAGAACCGAATGGACCATCGTGACCAGTAGCAGATAAAACAACGTTAGCGTTGATGGTGTTTGGATCCATACAGGATTGGTTGTCGTGGTCCAAGTGGGCCCAGTTGGTGACAACACCAGCAATGGTGATCTTCCCGGTGGCTTCATCTCTTCTGGTGATCAAATCTTCAACAGCAGTAGCATTGAACATTTTAACATTTGGGAAGGCCAAGACCTTGGACATCAAAGTAGACATGAACAATGCAGCGTGTTTGACAACAACGTAGTTACCTTCGTCTTCGTATTCCAAATCCAAGTCATCCAAGAAGATGTCACCTGGTTTTCTAACAACCATGGCGGAGAACAATTGACCACCTAACCAACAACCACCACCTGGAGAAACAGAAGCTTCAATGATAGCAATTTTCAAGTCTGGTCTGTTTTTAGCTAAGACGTAAGCAGCAGAGAAACCAGCAGAACCACCACCGACAATAACAACATCGGATTCGGCGTATTTGTCTAAGTCAGCAAAGTATCTTTTACCCATAGCTCTGGCAACTTCAGATTCTCTAATTGGGGCAAACTTGAATTTCTCCCAGTCAGCAAAGTTGTATTTACCGTCAACAGCTTCAGCAGTCAATTTGACGGTTTGGGCCTTCTTAGCGCTGATGTTGAAAGTTTCAACTTGGGAAGTTTGTAACATAGTTGGAGGAGTCATGTTGGATATTGTTGTTCTTAGTAATCAGAAGATGATGTAGAAGAAAGAATAATTAAACGATTATGTTTGATTTCGAGGGGGGATATTCTTATCAATTTATAGCATTTAGAAAAAGATGAAAACCGACAATTCAAAGGGGGAAGCTCCCCGATTGATCGGTCCATTGTAAAGGAATAATTCTACGTTTGATATCATGTTGCTAACCCATAAAAATTTGCAAAGAATCCCACAGGAATTCATAAGTGCATACCCCCTCGCATACACTGGGTGCAAATGTCTCCCCAACAGAATATGCAGTACATTTACACGCACCAAAAAAAAAAAAGAATAAATAATAAAAAAAAAGGAGATCACAATCTAGTTTTGGTGTGTCTTTTTAGTGCGTCTAATGCATCAACTTGTAAACGAATAATTTTCCTTTGATTTTATTCTCCTTTACGTGATAGATTAGCTATTCATTACGTAAAATTCAAAAAAGCAACATGTTACCCTGTGCTCATATCGTACGACGTCGATATTCGCATAGCAAACATTTTCCTTTCTATGTAATCCTATTTGCCGTTAGTACTAAACTTTTGGAAGTACCTAATCCTGAAATCCTTAATATTCTTTTCTTTCAAACCGTTACTGGTAATTCCCTCATAACTTTCATCCCTCTTAACGTATACCAACAATCTTCTGGACCATTGGTTAAACAGCTGTTCTAGGCAATGCAACAACTCTAACCTTTTGTGTTGGGGAATTATGTGCTCTTCAAAGTTGTCATTGGCTGTTGGCATCCAAAAAACTAATCTTCCTCCGACCGGCAATCTGTTACTTGCAAACTCTAATAAATCTTCCAATAAACTTGCCAATTGGTATGGTTTTTTTGGAGGGATGAATTCACGTCTCAAGTAAGCGACTTCTCCGTCAAAGATGTCATTTTCTCTTCCTGCAGCTTTTTCCTCGTTCTTGGCACCTAAAACCCTTAATCCTTCACGAACTCCATATGGAGGGTCACATACAATTGTGTCTATCTGGAAGTCTGACCTAAGAGTGTTGTGTGTGAAATCCATAGTCAACACATCGAGAAAGTTTGAAGATGTACCGTATTGTTTGAAATTAGACTTGACGTTGGAATCCGATCCTTTCCCATTAAGCATTCTAACATCGATATCTGATCCAATCGTTAATCCCCCAAAATTTGCAGCTGCGACCAAAAAAGATCCCGTCCCAGTAAATGGATCATAAACGATTTTTCCAGGTGCCACCTGTGCTAAATTACAAGTCACCAACGATAATTCCGCCTCAAATGATGTTGTTCCAATGTAATTTCTTTTCTTCAAATCGTATCTTTCAACTACCCCGTCTGATCTTTGACTTAGTTGAAGCTCTCTAGCGAACCAGATGTTAACTGGGCTCTTCTGATCACCCTTGATGTATTCTTCCATGACGGAAAATGTTTCTTCAGCATTCTTCAAATCTATTTTCCCTTCAAATTCCAAATATGAAAATGACTCTATTGTTTTCACCTTTTGTCTATTACTTTGTTTGCCTTGGAATGTTTTGAAATCAAACTTGAATGAAACATCTTTGTATTTCTCAAATTTATCTGCTGATTTCGCTTTCACGTCAGCATGTAACTCGTCATATGTCTTCCCATACCCCCATAATTCATATATTCCAAAAGACATCACAGCCCTGGAAATCAATTGTCGTGCCTGCTCATCGTTCTCCAACGACACCACCAAGAAGGGACTGTTTTCATTATGGCCTGAAAGATCAACTGAAATATCATATAATGAAGCTAACTCTTGAAGCTCAGCTACCCTGAACTCGGGGAATGTCAGCGCAAGATGAATTATGTAATCTTTCATGTTGTGTCTGTTGATATTTGATCCATCGTAAAAAGCGAATAAATTTTTTTTGCGTACTCTTCACTCTTCTTGTAAAATGCATAGAAATTTGATAGTGAAAATTGCAAAAAAAAAAAAAATTATGAGATGAAGTAAGAATAAAAAAAATTGATTCCGCCCAGGATCGAACTGGGGACGTTATGCGTGTTAAGCATATGCCATAACCAACTAGACCACGCAACCAATTTGTTGTTATCAAAAATGACCCTGTTTTCAGATTTCTGATGTGATGCCAAGACAAGCCAGACAAATTCAGAAGTAGCGAAGAGTGTCAACCCTGTTGATTCCTTGCCTTGAACTGTCCTAGAATGTGTCTCCTTTCCAGGAAGACATCACATACTAGCTTTCAAGAATGTAGAAATATTACTTCGAAATTAACAAGAATAATTTGGTACTTCTTAGATGCTCATCTCATCTCATCTCATCCCTCTCATCTCATCCCTCCCATCTCATCCCTCCCATCTCATCGCAAATTCCTATTTTTGTGAAACACAAGCTATTGGCTTGAGTCTTTTTCTTCAGGTGACGTTATTTGTGAAGTTCATCTTCTTTCAAATTGTAGTTTATTAGATTCATTAGCTATCCGTCCTCTTCTCTCTCTGATCTGTCCATCTCACATACATTCCATGCTGCGTCTAAATGAAAAAAAAAGCATCACCTCATATCAGGCAGTTCTGAAAATGAAGAGGATGCAAAAAGTAAAAAAACAAGACAATTGATTCCGCCCAGGATCGAACTGGGGACGTTATGCGTGTTAAGCATATGCCATAACCAACTAGACCACGCAACCAGTTTGTTGATGTCAAAAGACCCCTGCTTTTCCTGGCCCTAATATAAATATCGCATTAGGACGGTCCATGCCGAATCTCTGAATGCCAAATTCATCTAACAAATACAAACCCGTCATTAAGATATCCACAATGAAGAGAATTAAAACACTCAAGTATCTAGTTAGACATTATTCATTAGCCCTTGAGAATGGTAAGACGGAGAATCAAAAATAAAAAATAAAGGTCCTATCCGGATTCGAACCGAAGTTGCAAGGATCAAAACCTTGTGTACTAACCAACTATACTATAGGACCTGTTATTGATTTTATTGAAACAACGCTGTTGTTGATATATTTGTGATAACGAATCATTAAATTTTTAATTTGAAGGTATCCGTAATTAGCGCTTGAACTACTTGGATTAGAATAATTTCTTTGCTTGTATCCTCTTCAAGAAATATTGAAGTTTTGGTAAATTTGATGTTGTCCTTACATTTATGTATTCTACGAAATTTTTTTTTTTAAAGTAAAACGACTGCAAATTTTGAAAGAAAATTAACGAACAAAATCCAATTCCTGTTATGTTTTCTCATTTCCTTGTTTCACTATACCGGATTTCGATTTGCTATACATCAACTTCAAAAGTTCTAGCATCAAGATATGGACGGCTTGGAATAAGTTATCTCAATTTGGAGTCTCAAGAACATTTTTCTTTTCTCGTAAATATTCCTATTTGTGATAACACGGCCTGAGAAATATTATTGTCGTCGGGGACACGACCTAAAACATTAGAGGAAATTGGACCCGCAGAAGGGTTAGCTATGATGAATAGTATAGTAGTCACTTTGCAGTCAATATACTCGTTAGTTCCTTTTCCCACATATGTAGGCCAAGGGAAATACCCTGGACTATTTATACTATCAAGATGGCCATCTCCCCACCACGGGTCCCCGTATCCCGAGAAGTGATACAGTTACACAAACATGTCAACACAACTCTGTAACAAGACTTCCTACACTATGTAACTCAGTTACAGTTAAGTCTTGTTTTGTACATCACAATTCTCTATCTAGAATTACTAACATCAACCCACGGTTATGTATCAGATATACTTGACCTGCCCATATCCTGCATATGGCAGTCTAGCTTCAACTAGAAGCACAATAAATCTGTCACGCACAGTGTTGGATTATTCTACCACCACGACACTATTTAGGACGGGGTTTTACTTTTCAGAATATTACTACAACCGTCTTGTCGCCTAATGCTCTTTTGTTTTCAACAACCACCTATTTAGAAAGATCTATTTTCCAATCTAAAGATACTATCGGATACTTCGATTGCTATCCTTTCTCCTTTTGAGGGGGGACGGGTACTTTGTTTTTAGCTATCCCCGATGTATTTGTCATCAATAGCCACGTTATTCACGAACGACAACCCTAAACATAGGGCGCTATTGTCAATGAAAATGTTATGAGAAGACTGAAAGTTTTTGAGTTTAGTGCAACTAGCCCCCATGATGCAAGAATCGGAGAATGATTTGATTTGTAGCGCAAACAGAGACAAAGTTTCTATCGCTTTCGGTGGGGAAAGAATCTTAAAACAAGCCACCAAAGCCTCTGAAGAATGGTTGGATCAAGGTTTTGTAGATTTTTTCAGCCTTTGGCGTTATTTCTCTTTTCAAAAGTAGAAATGAACGACGCTTCGAATTCTTCTACTTGGATTCCTTTGTTAGGATACATGATGTACTCTGTTTCAGTTGTACGAAGTACAGCACTGCCTCTTGCAGCAAGGAAGAAGTGATGAGTATATAACCCTTTACACATCGGGTTAAAATGGAACTTAAATTGATTTAGACGCACGGATAAAATGACAGAATTTTTCCCAGAACAAGATCTACAAAAGATTCGGATATTTTTGATTCTACGGCTGTCTCACGGGAAAGTGTATTTTTTTTTACCCGAATCCGGGTACAAGTCCCTTTTTTTTCCAGTCGCGGAAATCTTCAATTATTATGTTTCGATGTTAATCAAGCTGTCATTATAGCCAAGAACATGACAATTGAGTTCTGAGTATAACACATGCTAGTCCAATATATAAAGATGAGTGGGGATTTCCTGAATTTTCATTTTTGAATATGTCTTGTATCTAGAACTTGACATATCCTACAAAAACAATATCATGGAAGAAAAGCCACAAATTTACGACGACGAGAACAACCTGTCAATAGTCAACGAGTACCATGGTTTTGATGCAAATACAAGCCATGATATCCAAAATTTGGCTAGAACATTTACACATGAATCCATTGTTAGCGGGACCGATGGTTTACAAAAATTCCTCACAAACATGAGCGAAGTGCCAGGTATCAACCCATACACAGACGGTATATCTTCCGATGAACAATTA
>JANIWD010000010.1:0-196438 GCA_030557875.1 Candida neerlandica
GCGCGAAATTAGATGACACAATTAATTGTACACTTCTTCATTTTATTTGTTTGTGACTATGTACAAATATTTTTGTCCATATTAGTTTAAACAATTAGGTCAATTGGTTCATAAAAAGATAAAAACACTGTACTTTGTTTACGTCTAATTTTTCAGCCTATTCAACAGGTTTCATTTTTTTTTCATTTATTTATTCATTACTAAACAACTTTTATTCCTTAGCCTGGGTCATGTTTATGAGATTACTAAAGTTAGCGGTGATTGTTGGAGCTATAGCTTCAATTACTCCCAACAATCCGTTACGTACACTGCTTTCATTTGCATGTATTGGATATATCACAACCATTCTGTTGATCCCGAAAGTAGGGCCAAGTTTCATAAAGATCGGACTTAAAGGAAAAGACATGTCAAAACCTCCTCCAGTATCAGAGATCCCTGAGACCATGGGTTTGGTTGTATCTATTACTTATATGTTTATTATGATTGGACTTATTCCATTTATATTCTTCAAGTATCTTGTTTCATTTAGTTCTTTGGCTAATGACGAAGTAATGACAAAGAATTACATCGAACAATACCAATCGTTAACCAATAATAGATTATTTCCTCATAACAAGTTGGCAGAGTATTTGAGTGCTTTATTATGTTTACAATGTACTATACTATTGGGGTTACTTGATGATTTATTTGATATTAGATGGAGACATAAATTCTTTTTGCCCGCAGTGACTTCGATTCCATTATTGATAGTTTACTATGTTGATTTCAGTGTTACTTCGGTCGTTGTTCCTAAATTTGTCACCGATTTCCCAGGGGGATACCATCTTGTCAATGGAATTAATTTCTTTATCAAATATGGTAACCATATTGTTACAACAATCTCAGGATTATCTTTTAGAACATTACAAACAGATTACGTTGTCCCTGATGAGGCGCCAAAATTGATTGATTTAGGAATATTCTATTATGCCTACATGTCTGCAATTTCTATTTTCTCTCCAAATTCAATCAACATTCTTGCCGGCATCAATGGGTTGGAAGTTGGTCAATCGTTAGTATTGGCAGCCATATTTTTGATCAATGATTTTTGTTACCTTTTGTCATCAAACATTTCTCAGGCAGCTCGAGATTCACATTTGTTTTCTGTGGTGTTTATTATTCCATTTGTCGGGGTCTCGTTAGGGTTGTTACAATATAATTGGTTCCCTGCCAGAGTATTTGTTGGTGATACCTATTGTTACTTTAGTGGAATGGTGTTTGCTATCGTTGGTATTTTGGGTCACTTTTCCAAAACTCTTTTAATATTCTTATTACCACAAATAATTAATTTCCTTTATTCAGTTCCACAATTGTTCCACATAGTTCCATGTCCAAGGCACAGATTACCTAAATTTAATGTTCAAGACGGTCTCATGCACCCAAGTTTCGCAGAATTGAAGACAAAATCTACAATTGCTGTTATAATATTAAACTTTCTTAAATTATTTAAGCTTATCAAAGTAGAAAGAGACCCAAAACTGAAAGAAATTGTTAAATTCTCCAACATGACAATTATTAATCTTACTTTGGTGTGGACAGGACCATTACGTGAAGATCATTTATGTATGGTTATCTTAGCTATGCAATTTGTCATTGGTGTGTCAATGATTGTTACTAGACATACAGTTGGTCCATGGTTATTTGGTTACGATAACTTATCATGGGGAGTTAAGTAGGTAGTTATTTTTTTTATAGATAGATAGATAGATTTATTTAGATTGCAACAAAACAATATTCGAGTAGCACAAAAGTCGTGCGAGTGAGAGAGATATTTCTGTTGGTGGGATCAATCAACAAGCAAAAGAGCAACAACACACCTTTTTTTTCTTCTCCTGTACAACTGGTCTACTTGAAAAGTTACGTTCAAGTTACCAACGCCTTTTTATCTTAAAGGAAATTCCAATCAAAAAAACCAAGAACGATAGAAAAATAAATAAAAAATGGCAGGTCCACCTCCACCACCTCCACCTCCGCCTCCAAGTTTTGGAAACTTACCACCAGGTCCTCCTCCGTCAATGCCACTAGGCAGAGACGCATTATTGGGAGATATTCGAAAGGGGGCCAAATTGAAGAAAGCAACCACTGTTGATAAATCCAAACCAATGATTGACGGAAAAATGTCTGTTTCTACAGGACCACCTCAACCTTCACATAGTGTATCTGGGTCAGCTCCCTCGGCCCCGGCTATACCATCATCAGCTCCTCAATTGGGGGATATTTTTGCTGGAGGTATGCCCAAATTAAAACATGTTGATAATCGATCAGGAATTGTCCCTTCATCTGCACCAAAAATTCCAAGTATGAGTACTCCACTGATTCCTTCAAGACCAAGTAAGAATACAGTGCCAAAGATCAGCAATAACAACAACAGGAGTAGTGCTCCACCACCATTACCTTCAATGGCGCCACCAATTCCTGGACAAGCACCGCCCCCACCATCGATTTCCGTAACTCCAACTCCAACCCCACCACAAGCGCCATCAGCTCCTAAAGTGCCTCCAACAAGACCAAAGAAATCTTTACATGTCAGAAATGCATCTATGAATTCAATCAAATCAAATGAACTGGTATCGAAAACACCTCCAATTCCTGTGGGACCACCTCCAATCCCCACAGGTGCCCCTCCAATTCCAACAAGCGCACCACCATTACCAGGAAACATACCACCAGCACCTCCAGTGCATCCAGTGCATCCAGTGCCATCACATCTGAGTAGTATTCCTCCAGCACCTCCCGCCCCACCCCTTCCAGGAAACTTTCCACCTGCACGCTCAGCACCATCAGCACCTCCAGCACCTCCAGCACCTCCAGCACCTCCAGCACCACCTGCACCACCTTCATCATTCCCACCTAAGAAAGACAGTACACCAGCTGCACCTCCTTTACCAGCTGGGGGATTACCATTTTTGGCTCAAATCAATGCAAAAAGAGATGAAAAGAATGTAATAAGTTCCGTGAAATCTAGTTCTAGTAATCCACCAAGAGCACCACCATCTGGACCACCACTGTTACCTTCATCAGGACCACCTCCAATTCCAGGTTCCTTGCCACCGTCAATTCCAAAAGCACCTCAATCATCGTCATCAACATCATCATCCAATCATCATAAACACTCCGTGAAGTCTATGATTCCACCTTCAGCTCCACCATTACCAAACACATCAGCTCCAAAGGCACCACCATTACCAGGTGCATCTTCCATTCCTCCTGCACCACCATTACCAGGTGCATCTTCTATTCCTCCTGCACCACCTGCCCCACCACTACCAAGCATGTCGGCTCCAAAATTACCAACTAGTGGAGCCCCACCACCACCTCCTCCAGGCGTACCACCAATATTCGGGGCACCAAAACCAGAAACCAAATCTAAATCTTCTGCAGGTTCATCTGCTCCTGCAGCACCTATAGCTCCAGGTGGTGCTTTACCATTTTTAGCTCAAATTAACTCCAAAAGAAATGATAATTTTGTTGTTGATGGAAGTGGAGGTGGATACTCGACAAAATCAGGTGATTCAGGATCAACTTCAAGTGCAAAACCTACTTCATCAAAGAAACCAACAACTGGTGCACCACCTATACCATCTATGCCAGGAATGGATAAACAACAAAAACCATTTAGTCCATTCTCACTACCAAAGAGGAAAGAAGAAAAGAGTATGGCACCACCACCAACCAATGCTCCTCCGTTACCAACAAGTGCACCACCATTACCAACAAGTGCTCCCCCAATACCAACTAGTGCACCTCCAATTCCTCACAATGCACCTCCAATCCCACTGAATGCTCCACCAACACCTGCAATTCCACATCAAAAGAAACCATCCATTACTGCTCCAATACCAATGATTCCTCTACAAAGTAGTAATATCCCTCAACATCTGATACCTCCAAGAACACCACTGCCGGAGTCTATTGAAGAAGATTTTGAAACCCCATCTCCAAATTTACCATCAACTGTACCTCCACCAGCAGCAGCACCACCATTACCAACCACTTCAGCACCATCACTTCCAAGAACCAAAAAGGCAGCCCCACCACCTCCACCACCCGGACCACCATCGGGAAATACTTCTCGGGTGTCATCATCTAGTTATAGTGAATTAGATTCTAGACAGAATGCAGGATCGAATTTACGTAAAATATCTGCACTGACATATACGATAAATCCAAGAAATGGAACTGGAAATATTCATGGAGGAGGAGGAGGAGATTCTTCTTCAACAACAACAGCAACAAAATTAGTTATTGAAGATAAGAGATTTAAATTTGTTAATGCTAATGCATTACCTAATCCAAGAAGATTTGGAGAAAAGGGACAAATACAAAAATTGTATCCTAGTGGAAGAGGATCATCTGTTCCTCTTGATTTAAGTTTATTTTCATAGTAATTACAAATATATATATTTCTAGGGTTATATACATTCATCAGGGGACCAAATTTGGACAATATTATCATAGAATGAACAAGTAGCTACATATTTCCCATCATTTGACCAATCACCACCATAACACATACTTTGATGATCCTGTTTAAAATATCTCTCAACTTTAAACCCTTCTTCATTTTCACTTATACTTTCATTATTCACATTAACAATTCTTGCTCCATCATACATACAACAAACCAATAATCTATCATCATTTTCAATTGGACAAGGAATTAATCTCCAAACTCCCCCACCTAAATTCTGTTCAAATTTTTTCTTAGGTAAATACCCTTGAATTAAACTTGGATTTTCTTTATCTACAATTCTTAAATCCCAAATTCTTAAATTATCATCATATGAACCTGTCCATAATTGATTTGAATTTTTATAATTCCAATTTTTATTCGGACATAAAATCGAAACGATTCCCGCATCATGACCTCTTTTTAATGTCCAAATATCTTGACCATGGCCACTTGTTGGAGTACGTAAATCATGAGCGATTAATTGTGAATCATCCCCACCGGTAAATACAACATTTGATAATTGACCTAAATCACCTCCAAAACATCCTGTCCAACATTCAAGATTATGAATTGTATCAAAATAAAATTCCATTTTTAATGTAATTAAATTAAATATCCCGGAATATCCATTGGTGAAAGTTAATAAAAGTTGTGAACTTGGATTAATATTGGGATTGAAAAAACATGATGTTATTAATGTATCTTCATCTATAATTATATCATGAATTATTTCAAGATTTTTCGTGCTTGAATCGGGGTTAGGGTTGAAATTCCAAATAATTAAATGACCATTGGATTGAACCGTAATTAAACAATTTGGATTTGATGGATTGAATTTAACATCAAGTATAGCTCCATCTTTAACAGGAACACTTTGGATTAATTTAAGAGAATTTGTTTCATTTTCATTGTTGTCAATGTCGTCATTGTCATTATCGTTGTTGTTTGTATTATTGGTATAGGTATAATAATCTAATGAACCATGACGAGTTCCATTTTCTTCTAATTTATAAGTTCCAATAAAAATTTTTGTTGAATCAAGTGGATGAATTCTTAAACAACATGGAGGTAAGGAAGTTTTTGTAATGGCGTATCTTTTACTATTGGGTATTTCTTCCATTGTATTCGTAATGTAATGTAATGTAGTAATCAATTATCTCATACTTGATCTTGATTCCATCGTGTGTGAAATATTTCACTTAGTTGCGACAGTATATTTTTTTCAGTAGTGTATCATCAAATAAATATCACACATACAATAGTTTGACCAAAGAACAAAGAACAAAGGAAAAGAAAAAGAATACAATTCTTTAATAGTTCATTCATTCATTTGTTCATTCACTCACTTATTGATTCACTTCTTGATTCACTTATTCATTTATTCTTATAGTTATTTATTTTTTGAGTTGAGTTGTTATTGGCTATGTCATTATATAAACGATGGATGGGACTTCCATTAAAAATTCGTATTTATGTTGGAATTTCAACAATGGTATTTGCTGGATTAGCTGATTATGTTCAAACAAAATTAGAAACTGAAATTGAAGCAAGAAAACAACTTGATAAACTTGAACAAACCAAACAAATAAATCCCCCTAATTAACCAACCAATGAAACACAATCAACCAACCAACCAATGAGACACTACCAACCAGTGACACAACCAATAAGAAATAGATAAATTAATTGGTTGTGTATTTATGTATGTATATATATATATATATATATGGTTGGAGATTAGATTAGATTTATTAATGAATTATGTATTTATTTTTATTAAAATTAGTATTGTAAAATTGTCTACTACTTACTATACATTAAAAAGCACACAGACTCAGACAACAGACACAGATAGATAGTTTGGGGGGGGGAATACTTTAATATTTAAGTAATCCTTTTTTAATGAAATCTTTTCTAATTGAACTTATAAATTCCAAAAATTTAGCTGGATTTGAATCAATACCTCTTGAATAAACAAATTTTGAAGCTAAATGAGTTGCAAATATAGCTTTTAAATAAGCTTCAGGAACTCTGGTTAAAACATTTTCAATTCCAACTTTTTCCAACAACAATGGAGGTAAAGAATCCAACAATACAGCATTTCTAAATTCAACATCATCTTCCCATAATTCTTTTGAATTTGCCAATTCATCACCTAATTTATTAATTGCAACACTTAATTTATCGGATAATATAGTAAATGGAATACCAGTTTCTTGTTTCAATTTCCATAATGATTCAAATTCAGCTTCAGCATTACGAACAATGATTTTTTGAACATCTTTAACATATTCTTGATAAAATTTTGGTTTGGTTTGGGTTTTAGGATCAATACACATATTTTCCAAAAATCCTTTATCATCAAATGCTAAAGCAGATAAAACTTCCAATGATGATGAAGTAACTCCACCTTTATTAGTTGAAGCATCTTTGAAAATAATAATTCCGGCTTTTTCTAAAATTAATTTAGCTGATTGAGTTATAAATAAATTAGCCCCTTCAACAAAATATGGAACAATGGATTTACCAGTTTTTTCATCAATTAATTCATGAACATTATTGGTATCAATTGCAGCTGGTCTACCACCACATGGAACAAATAAATCAACTCCTTGGGTACCAAATTGTTCCTTTAATTTTAAGTGGAAAGTATTTCTAAAGGCAACCCCACTGGTAACAATTTCACCATTTGGTAATTTAACATCCAAATCATCAACCAAAACAACATAACCTTGGGGAGATAATTTAGATTTATCATAATGTTCAATCATCTTTCTTTCTTTGGCCAATCTAAGTAATTCTTCTTTATCTAAACCTTGAGGATCAGCAATAACACCTGAACCATCAACAATTCCAACATATTTTTCTTTTCTTGATAATAAAATTTCATTGGAACCTAAATCACCATCTGGACCCCCAGTTTGGAATTTACGTATAGTTGAATCATCAATATTTAATTTTTCAAAAATCTTGTTAACATAAGCACGAACAGATAATGTGGTCATACCATATTCATCATGAGGAATACCACCAATTTCAGGGGATTTACCGGTCAAGAAAGATTTCCACCATGGAGCACCTCTTTCTCTGGCATGTAATGTGGCCCAATCAACATAACCAGCTGTACCTTCATCTGGACCCAAAAATAAAATTTCTGGTTTTTGATATAAATCAACATAAGAATCTTTAACCCCTGGGATATGTTGTTTTAATAATAAATCAATCAAAGCATCAATATATTTTTCAAAACAAGCTTGAGGACGTTCTTGAGCTGAACCATGATCCAATAAAATAACCCCTTTGGAACCACCTTCAGGGATATCTTTATTTTTACGTTGTTGAGTATTGGCCAAGTTGTAATTTTCATCAAACAAGTTTCTGGCATTAACGTTATAAGCATCCAAAGATCTTGATCTAACAATTCTAATACCACCACGGGCAATATCTCTAAATCTAATGTGGAAACCTCTAAAGTCACTACCAACAACAAAAAACATACCATATGGACGTTCAGGATATTCCGATTCCGGCAAGAATGATGGGTTTAATCTGAAGGATAAAGCAACTTTGGTGGAAGTGTAGAAATTGGTCTTTAAAATGGATTTGTTAAAAGTGTACAAAGCTCTTAAAACAATTGCATGATGTTCATTTTGAGAACATTCCCTACTTAATAATTTTTCAAATTCTTCTTCCGATCCAACTGGGGTAATTTGAGATAATCTTTGGTAGGATAAAGTTTTTTCCATTGATGATCTAATATAATGAACATCAGCAAATTGACGATATAATTTTCTAACAATATCTCTTCTGGTATCAAAAACTTCTTTAATATAGTCTTGAGTATAAGTTTCAGCTCTTAATCTTTTCTTCAAACTGTTTAAAACTTCGGCATGTTCAATGGATTTGGAAGGATCCAACAAGGAAGATAATTTTGAGTATTCCGGACCCAAACGGTTCAAGAAATGGGTAACAAAGATAACCCCAGATTGAGCGTAAATGGATTCTTGCAAGGACAATTCACCTTGAATGAATCTATCATGGAAGAAATTGTGAGGAATACAGTACAACAAAGAAGCTTCTTTAATGACTTGATAAATGGACAAATCAACAGGGGATTTTCTCAGTTTGGAAGTGACATACATGGAAATGATGGTGACACCATTAGCAAATTGTTCGACATATTTTCTGGTTACATGCAACTTGTAATAATTTGCCAAATCACCCAAAGCTGAATTATATCTGGCAGTTGAGTTTTGTCTATAACCAATAACCACTCTATATTCTTCAGAATCTTCAATTGGGAAATGTCTAATAACAGGACCAGTAGTATTAATAACATCCTTAACAATTGAAGCATATAAACTTTTAGTATTTTCCGAAGCAATTTGTAAAAAAGTTTTGTCACCAATTTTTGTTAAATCAGTTTCATTAGCATCAACTTGAGTTTGTTGAATGTATTGATTCTTGTAAACAAAGAATAATCGAACAAATTGATTATGTAAATCGGAATTTTGTTGATAAACCCCCAGTAAGATTGGATCGGTTTGATAATTCAATGGAGCACTATAATATTCAGTTCTATAACTGTTGGTGATTGAATTTGATGGATCAATATATTTATCATCAATTCTTTCTTCAAATTGATTTCTCTTGTAATTTTCAGCATCAACGGTATCAAAAAAAACCGCATGATCATCTGATTCTCTTTTATAAGAAATCAAAGGTTGTTCACCAAAACTTGAATAAGCTTGAACTTTACATGAATATAATGCATGAATATGAGAAGCAATATCTTTTGGGGAAGATCTAGCAAAAAAAACATCATCAATTCCTAAACTTTCATAAAACCATTTAGTTTCTGATTCAATTAATGATTCAGGAATAAAACCAGTGGAATCTAAAACATCCAAAACTTGATCGAATTGATCTTTTTTACCACTAAATGGGGAATCAATATAGTCATGTTTCAAACTGATCTGACTGGAAGTGTTTGAAGTTGTTTTGTAAATGTTCAAATTGGACACTCCGTTTTCAAGTGAAGTACTCATAGTTGAATAGGTTGAATAGTTGTTAACTAGGGGAAGGGGGGAGGGATTAGCTTATAAATAAAATGATTTGATAATAATAATGTAAAGGTAAATATAAAATATAAAAAAAACGTGGATGAATTGGAATTTGAATTTGAATTGTTGTTGTATTTATATATAAAGAATTGAGGTATTTTTGGCGGGGGGTTGTTGTTGTTGTTGTTCTTTAGTTTATTTTTAATATCGTTTATATGATCAATTTAAGAAGGGTGTTTCATTTTTTTTTTTTTCACCCCAAACCTTGTGGCGTTTTCTTTTTTATTTTAAATACCGCAAAATTCATTACATACAAAAAGAAGAAGATTGTTAAATAGTTCAATAGTTAATAGATGCTTGTTAGTTGAATAGTCTATTCTTTTTTGTTACACTTTTTTTTTTTGGTTCAGTTAGTTCTTTTCTTTCATTTTCCCACAATTCGGTATTTCTCGGAGTTTCATCTCCGGAGATGTAGAAGTAGATGTGGCACATAATTGGGAAGAAAAGGAGGGGGAAGAGAAAAGAGAAACTTCTAACATATTAGTCTTAGAATAGAGAATGATCAGTTGTTTATGGTAAAGAGGAGTGAGTGACAGAGAGCGAAACAGAGAACTTCCGGGGTTGAAAATCCCAACAGAGCTGTATTTGTATTTGATATTTATTGGAGTAGTGGTTACTGGTTACTGGTTACTGGTTACGTGTAAAACTCCTACTCCTCCTTTTCCTCTTTCTTGTCCTCCTCCGAGAACCGCTAGGCGAGATGAAAAAAAAAAAAAAGCAAAGTAAAAAAACGATCCATCATCTTACGAGAGAGATGTCTTTCTTATCTATATTAGATCATCTGTATTACCTATCTATCTATGTAATCTCTTAATTCTCTTGGTGAAATTCAGTCATATCTCTCAGGCAATACCAAATCAACGGGAAGTCCATTCCTAGATTGATCGGGAACAATCAAAAAAAACTTCTTCTTACTTCTACTCCTCCTTCAACCGTTGCTCGAGATGAAGGTAGAAGTGGACGTGGGAGTAGAGAAGTGAGGGGGAGGGGAGAGAACGTCGAAGAGTATAATGATGATCTATAATTCATCATGTAATTTTGTAACAGAATATAGAATTTAATGCGCTAACCGTTACCTTAGTAAAGTGTGTGTGACAGTGTTCAATGTGTTATATGGGTATAATTCCATAGCTCCGGATATACAATTAATTATGACCCTAAGGCATTTTCTTAGTAGTTTAAGCATTAGTTTTATGACCCAAAGAAGAAGAAGAAGAAGAAGAAGAAGAAGAACAGGAAAGAAGGCGGACAATTTCTTCTGTTTGGGAGGGGTGCGTGAGAGAAAGAGAAAGAGAAAGTGAAAAAATTCTCTTATCCGAAACTCCCTGTCTTATGTGGACAACGAATAGATGAATAGAAAAAGAAGAAATGTGTCATTTACAACGAAAACAACAAAGTAGTAGTAATAGTGGTGATGTAGCTTATTAAGGTAATTATGTAAATAAAAGTAAATAAAAAGGTCATATATTCTCTGTTAGTTATTTATTTAAAATAGAAAAGGTCATGCTGAAATTTTATTATTATGTTCAACGATAAATGAAATGAAATGTGGAGCAAATTTATTCACTCACTTAACACAAAGAAACTGAATAATAAAAATCTCTCTCTTTCTCTCTTTCTCTCTTCCTCTCTCTTTCCCCCAGAAGTAATAAGCGAGCAATTAAATTTTATACTCCGAGAAAGACACACAATACACACAACAAATGCCGCTTATTCAAAAGGGGCAGAAAGGAAGTATGCTACATATACATATCCACATATTTTTGGTTCTTTGCGGCATTAATTACTTTAAATAAACCCTTCTTGATGCCACAAATGATCATAACTGTTGGACCAAGAAAGAAGATCTAGATCCAAATTCAAACGCTCCCCTTCCTCCCCCACTTCCTTCACTTCCTTCAACATGTTTTTATTTTTCACTCTTCAATTTATATTGTATCACTAATTCTATACATATATATTATTTGTATTATATCACATTTTTACCATCCATGATCAAACAACATACTAACACTTTCACCATTATTAATTCTTCTAATAGCTTCAGCAAATACTCTACTTATATCCAACACTTCAATTCTATCCCCTAAAATAGCTGCATGATCACTTTGTGGAGTTGAATTTGTAACCACCAATTTATCAATTGCACTTTGTTCAATTCTATTAATTGCATCTCCACTAAAAATTCCATGGGTAACCAATGCATAAACATATTTAGCTCCTTGATCTTTTAATAATTTAGCTGCTCTGGTTATTGTATATGAAGTATCAACTAAATCATCAATTAATACACAAACCTTATCTTGAACATTACCAACCAACATAGTTGTAGCAACCATAGTTGGATTATTTGGATTATTTGGATGGTGATGATTGGTCATTGATGTCAGTGGAGGATGTTTAGCAATCTTGGCTCTTCTTTCTTTATGAATTAAAGCAAATGAACACCCCAATCCATCAGCAATTGCAGTTGCTCTTTTAGCCCCACCTGAATCAGGACTTACAATGACACATTCTTTATAATTTGGAATAAAATTAATTATATAATGTTTTAAAATTGGTTTGGAATATAAATTATCCACTGGAACATTAAAAAATCCTTGGAATTGAGGATCATGTAAATCCATAGTTATAACTCTATCAGCTCCAGCGGTGGTTAATAAATTAGCAATTAATGTTCCATTTGGTGAAATCCATTGTTTATATCCACTTTCACTTTTACCCAGAGAATCAACTTGGGATAAAAAATTAGTTGCAGCTGAATTTGTAACAATTGATTTTGGGATATATTTTCTTGGAATTGGCATTTTAAGTTTTCCATCATTTCCTGTTACTGATGAAGTAGATGTAGATGAAGTAGATGATTCACCAAGTTGTTGTTTATTGTCATCAAGTTGTGATAATGGATTTGGTGTACCAGGGGCACTTTCAAAAGTATATTCATCTTTTTTAATTGATATACTTGGAGCACCAGTTGCACTTGGTAAATAAGGAATATCAGGTTGTCTTGAATATGGGAATAATGGTAAAACAGCTGTAACTCTTTTTGCACTTGCAGTTTTACATGCAGCAATACTAATTAATAGTTCTAAAAAATTATCATTAACATGTCCACAACCACTTTGAATTATAAAAACATCCTTTTCACGAACACTGGTTTTAACTTCAATTGAAATTTCTCCATTGGCAAATTTACGTGATTCAACTTTACTTTGTTCAATAGTTAAATTACGACAAATTGATTTAGTTAAATTAGGGTGTGATGACCCTCCTAATACAATTATATCTCTCATTTGGTGTAATGTAGATGATAATGATGATAATGATGATGATGATGATGATACATTCAAAGATAAAAGAGAGAGATGGGAATTTAATTTTTTTTTTTATTTTTTTTTTTTTTTTCCGCACGTTGATTGATTGACTGATTGATTGACCCTGAACTTACTTGTTATATTTATTTAATAAGAAATTTTTATATTCACATAATATACACCTCTATAATATAAACATATACATGTATACCTCTTATGTTTTTCCTTTTCTTATCTTTTTTTTTTTTTTTAATATCTAATTTCATAAGATCCAGCTTGTGTACTATATTTAACCCATTTAACAGTTCTATAATTAGTCTTTTCTTGAACTCTAAGAAATTTAACTGTTAATCCTGAACTTGAAAACATATCCAAAAGGAAATCCAATGTAATTGGAGGTCTTGTCCAATATAATAATTCATCAGAATTTTGACTCAGATTAATTTCAACTTCAGCTGTTAAAACATGATCTTGATCACCAAAAAATTTATTACATTTCCAAATTATTAAATTTTCTTCTTGATGAAATTTAGATTTTCCAATTGAATTTGAAAGATTAGTTGATATAGCTCCTTTTGGGGTTGGAATTTTAATTAAAACATTTGTTGCAGGTAATTTTTCAGGATAAAATGATTTAATTCTAATTTTATACATTAATTTACTTTTTCCAATTTGTTGAATTTGAGGATAAACTTTAAATGGAATATTAATATTCAGATTACAATTATATCCCATTAATCTAAATTCACCATCGGGTGGAATAAATTGAATTTGTCGTTCAGTTTCAAAAACATTTAATTCAACACATTGATGAAATTTAGAATCTTCCAACATAACAGCTCCATCTCGTGGAATATCATTGGATAATAATACTGTATTTTCATTAAATCCAAATCGACATAATGGCATACCTGATAAATGTGTCTTCATTTGAATTGATCCTTCAACATAACTTCTTAATACATCACTTTGGGAATTCATCAATACATTAATTCGTTCCGATACATTAAGAAATATTTCATTTCGACGATATTTAATCCCTCCAGCTCTCCAAGTTATTGATGATTCATCACCTTCATTTGAAATTACATTATTAATACTATCACTAATACCATTGTTGCTATTATTATTATTATTACTACTACTACTACTTCCAAATCCAAATGTACTTTTAGTAGGTGATTTAGTAGGTGATTTAGTTGATGGTCTTCTTTTTAATGGAGTAATTTTAAAAATACTATCATCATGATTAATACCATCAACATATTTTCTTAAATATGTTAAATCTAAATTTATTGGATATCCAAATTCAATAACTTCACCTAATATTTCATAAATTAACGAAAAATTATTTATAATTAATTCATCATTTAATTCAATCAATTGTTTTTTATTATTGATGGTACTCTTAATACTATTATTATTATTGCCATCTTTTCCAAAAATAATTCGTAATAAATTTTCAAATTTATATAAAAATTCTAAAATTAATGAACAATCTTGATTTGATCTTGTAACTCCACATATCCAAATTTTCCCCAGTTTTATATAAATAAATGATGTTGAACCTAATGTTAATACAGGGGATCGATATTCTTTTATGGTTCGGTTTGAACTGGCTTGACTTATAACTTGAATTCGAAATACATCGGAAATATTTCGTTTAATTCCTCCTTTATATAATTTGGAAATTAATATATCTCCTTTTGAATCATATATAAATAAAGCAGTAATCATAAAGTAAAATAATAATCAATAATCAATAAATAATAAATAATGAATGATAATAGTAGTTATATATACTTGAGGTATAGATGTTGTAGTATAGGTGTAGATGATTTGTGTGGTTGTTTTTAAAAGATCGGATTGTCGATTTTGGTTGTAATAATCTTTTTTGTTCTTTTTTTTTTTTGTTCTCCCCTTTGTTGTTTTTAGTAAAATGTCAAAACTTCGACTGAGGCTCGGTCGGTTTGTAGGGGGGCTAAGAATGAAGGGAGGCTCGGCAGAGGATACTTTACTTTACTTTAGTCCTTTATAAAAAAAAAAAGAAGAAAATACTGAACACATAAAATGGAAATCCATTTTCTTTGACTTGTTTTATTGTGTGATATTTGGTCGAAGACTACTAATGGGCAGATCGTGCAGTTTTTTATTTCATTTATAATCTTAATTTTGCAAGTGAACAAGTCTTGTAATTTGTTTTTTTAACATCTTGATAGTCATTGGGATTTTCTATTTAGGTAATTTGAGTTTTTATGAAATCGATCAATTCCCCGAATTGTTTTAGGCATATGTTTAACTACTAACGATACAATAATCTAGCTATATTAGTTTATAATTGATAATATATGTATATATTTTTCCTTGTTATATATAAAGCAGATGTAGAACAAAGTGTAGAAGAAAACAAGACTCGTGTATCCAGTACGTAGTGGAATAGGCTCATCAAGTAAGAGGTATGAACAAATCAACACAAGTAATAATATATATGTTGTTCATATTGTTAGAAATATTTTATCAAAATCCTCTAATCTTTTTAGCAAGTTTCACGCTTAATAAGTAGTAATGAATTCTAACTTTTATCATTTGAGGATAAAATATTTGAATTGGCTAAGGATATAAGTTTTCAATTGTTGTTGTTTGGTATGGTTTTCATTTTAAATCAGTAGTTGTAATTATTCATCTGTATTCAATTCAGTGACTTCAGTAACATCTTCTTCAGTTGTCAGTCTCATTTGTTAACGTTTGTTATTCTTGCCATGTTGTAAGTTGTAATTCTTTCTTGTGGATGGCAACGAGCGATTATAATAGCCATTTCGGTTCGGCTTCTATTTCTCCAACAATTTTATATATATATATTCACTATCTAGGAAGCATCAACATACACCATATTCGTACTATCGTACTATCAGGATTCATCAAAAGATTATTATCCTTGTTGGTACAGTCTTTGTCACTTTTGTTTTTAAACCAATTGGCCTAATAAGGACAAACTTAAATAGTTGTGTGTATAATTAGTTTTGTCACTTAAATTTTGCGCTTTTGGTTTTATTATAACATACGATGCATCTTTGTTCTCCAATTCATTTTGATTATTTATCGAACACTAATGTTTCTCTGTTGTTTCAATATCCTATCTTATCATTCCAATGCACGGCTCCAACCCTTGGTTGAGTAACCTGCAAGGTTTACTTTTTTTTTTCATATTATCCTGGTTTTCTCCCCTTTTTTGTCATAGGGGTTGTGAACGAATATGACATTGTTTATTTTACTATCCCTAGCCAATTTATGATGTGGCATCAAATTTTCACAGAATGGAAATTGGTATACATTCAACTTATTAGCAAATGAAATACTAGGTACTAAGACATAATGATTTATCCACATGTACAGGATATTTACTAGGAAGGAATCCTTCTGGAAATAAATGCATAAGGAATCAAATAGTACTAAAAACTATTTCTTTGAACTGCCACAATGAATTTTCAATTTTAGTCGTGACATTGTCTTATCAGGAAGGTCAACATCTACAGCCCAAACAATAACTGCAATTGAGATATATTTTCTATTTTTGGAAGATATATAGTCTTCAAACCGACTTTACAACTACATTAACTTTATAAATAGATCCTATATTTCCTTTTTTATTTGTTTCAATTTTGCTTGTTATTTGTACCTTCTTTAGACTTTAGATATTCCTCAATCATAAACTATGAATGGTTCTATAGAGGAAGAAGACTTAATTTTGGGGTTTGTCCCAATTCAATTATCTTTGCTAAATCCACTGTCCTTGCTTCCCACTTTTGATTTTTTGGGTCTTCTGAACAATCAAGATGTATTTATCAGCTCCACCACCTACATTAATATCCCAAGTCCACTTTATTCACCGCATGGAAATGCCTTGAATCCTTTATTTGTGGAATTCGTTGGTCAGATAATCAATGGGGTTTTTGCCTTATTCATGCTTGCTCAATTATACAGATTGACCCTTGGTCGTAAGGCTCCACCACGTATCTACACAGGAACCCCAGGGTTGCAATCATTCAAAACGTTTTTGGTGTTAGTTCAAATAGTGCTATATGCTTCGTTGTATCTGCTCAGCAAAAATTCGTATTTCATTTCCAGTACGGGTACAGTTCTGTTGGCATTTGTTTTGCAATTGGTTGAGTTTAGAAGATCCTCAGTTGCCATTGCATCATTATTATTATATTGGTTTGTCAACACATTCTTTTCTTGTGGGGTTTTTATTCAAGATACTTATTCCAAGCACAAAATATATGCGAATTCTGGTCCAGCTTTTGCAATTGAAACTGTGTCACTTATCAACAGTTTGGCAATTTCCATTCTCGAAGTTGGCTTTTATAAACCCGGATTTGAAATTACCAATGAAAAATTCTTAGATACTGTCAACTTATTTTCTTATTTTACCTTTCACTACCTCCAACCGCTTATTAACAAGATTTATGCTACAGATGAGGTGAAATTATCAGATTTGCCAGATATTTTAGGAGATCTCACATGTGACGACACCAAGGCTAAAGTTAGCGTTACTTGGCAAGATCAATTGAAAAAGTCCAAGAAAGCAGCCTGGTGGTGGTGGTCCTCGATTTGGGGATTCATTACCAGAAAGAAAGTCGAACATAAACCTAACATGTTCAGTGCAATTCTTCTGGCATTTTCGGGCAAGTTTGTCATTAGTGTTACCTTAGCAATTTTTGAAACAGCTTTGAGTTTTACACAACCATTCCTTTTGAGAAAATTTATTCAATTCTTCACTGCTTACTTCTATAGTGAAGAGAAACCACCCATCATCATTGGGTACTTCTGGGCATCAATGATGTTTCTTACATCTATTGCCTGCTTCACTACATTCAACCAGGCATCAAGGATACAATTCGATCTTGGGTATGAAATTCAAAGTTCCTTAACTACAATGATTTACGAAAAATCATTGAAATTATCCCCACAATCAAGAAAGAACAAACCAACCGGTGATATTATTAACCACATCACCATGGACATTGATATCATCTTTTGGTTTTGTTGGCAACTTGGTGAATACTTGGCTTCACCATTGAAGTTGGCTGTTTGTTTGATTTCTTTATATAAATTATTTGCCAATGCTACATGGGCTGGTGTGATTGCTGCTGTGGTTACCGCTCCACTTGCAACATTGGTTAACACTTCGATAACCCAGAATTATATGCAAATGATGAAGGACAAAGATGAAAGAACTAGTTTAATTACAGAAATTTTGAATTCAGCAAAAAGTATCAAGTTTTATTCATGGGAAAAACCAATGTTGGAACGTTTGGGCCACATCAGAAACAATAAAGAATTGAACAACCTTAAGAAAATTGGTGTTGTTAGTGCCTTTGCACTATTCGTATGGTCATGTATTCCATTCTTCATCAGTTGTGCCACATATGCTGCATTTGCCATTTTCTACAAAACCCCATTGACTCCTGACATTGTGTTCCCAGCATTGGCCTTGTTTGATTTATTGTCAGAGCCAATGTTGTTAATTCCTGGGTTTATCGTTGAATTTATCGAAGCGTCCACTTCGTTGTCCAGAATTGGTGATTTGTTGTGCTTGGATGAGCTTGCAGATGATCAAAATGGACATGTCAAAAGAGACCCAGAACCAAATGATAATTCCACCTATTCTGTGCTTGTCAAGGATGCAACCTTTATATGGTCCGAAGAAAAGACACCAGAATACAAAGATGAAGAAAGTGAAGTTCAAGAAACCCCAGGCAGCAATGTGGCTTTGAAAGATATCACTTTCCTTGCCAAGAGAAGTGAATTAACTTGTGTGGTTGGAAAAGTCGGTAGTGGTAAATCTACTTTGATAAAGGCAATTTTGGGTGATGTTCCAATTAAAACTTCAACTTACTCAGACGATCCATCTTCTGGACCACGTCCAAGTGTTGAAACGTTTGGTTCCATTGCTTATTGTCCACAAAATCCATGGATTTTGAATGGTTCTGTTAAGGAGAATATCTTATTTGGTCACAAATACGAACCCGAATTTTACAAAAGAACCGTCGATGCTTGTGAATTGGTTTCTGATTTCAAGAATCTTCCTGATGGTGACCAAACTATTGTTGGTGAAAAGGGTATTTCCCTTTCCGGTGGTCAAAAGGCACGTATTTCCTTAGCCAGAAGTGTTTATGCCAGAGCTGATATTTATCTTTTGGATGATATTCTTTCTGCCGTTGATGCCCATGTTGGTAAAAACATCATCAGGAAAGTGTTAAGTAATGATGGTATTATTGGTGATCGATGCAGAATATTGGCTACCAATTCTGTACCTGTTTTGCATGAAGCTAATGATATTTATTTGTTAGCTGGAGGATCTATTGTTGAACATGGAAATTTTGACGACGTTATGAGCAGAGATGGCGATTTGGCTAATTTGATTAAGGAATATGGACGTAAGAAAGATGATTCTTCAACACCAGAGGAACAATCAAAGGAAGCCACTCCAGTTGCCACTGAAGAACCACAATCCGAACAAATCAGCGCTACTGTAAGTGCAGCAGAAACTGATGCTTTGGTAGATGACATTGTTGAATACGTTGGAGAAGAGAACAGAGGTGTTGTGAAAGGTGCCGTTTTGCGCCGCGCCAGTGTTGTTTCTTATGGTCATAATTATGAAGATGATGAAATTGTCAATGGCGAACCAAGAAAGACGAGACATGAAGAAGAAGTGTCAAGAAAGGGGAATGTGCCATGGGAGATTTTCAAGCAATATATTGTTGCCTGTGATTACAAATACTTTTCTTTTTATCTTGTTGCTACATTGACCGTGGTTTTGATTTCTGCTGCTGAGAAGTATTTGTTGAGTTACTGGACACAACTTAACAGTGAACAGAATGATACCGTTGAACCGGCTTTTTTCTTGGGATCATATGCTGCACTTGGTGTATTGGCTGGATTCTTTACATATGTGGGTAGCTATATTATCTGGAGTTACTGTATTGTTAAAGGTGCTGCTTATTTCCATAACAAGATGGCCGAATCTGTGTTGAGATCTCCAATGTCGTTCTTTGATACCACCCCAGTTGGCCGTATTTTGAATAGATTTACTGAAGATATTGGAAAGATAGATATCACTCTTCCTTGGACAATTATTTCCTTTTTCACCACTTTGCTTAGTGGTATTGTTACATTTGGTGTTATCTTGACCTTTTTGCCTCCTATGTTTTTTGTAATTGTTGCATTGTTATTTGTGTACAACTACTTCAGAACCCGTTTTGTTCCAACCACAAGAGAATTGAAACGTTTGGAATCAATTGCCAAATCACCAGTGTTGGCTACTATTCAAGAGTCAATCAACGGGGTTGAAACCATTAAAGCATTCCACCAAAGAGAACGTTTTGTTCACAAAAGCAAGAACCTTATCAATGAAAGGACATTGATTGGGATCGTGCAACAAAATTGTAACAGGTGGTTATCGATGAGATTGCAATCTATATCTTCAAGTATCATGTTTTTCACTGCTTTATTGGCCGTTGTTACCTTAGGTGGCAAGCATCCAATTCTTCCGAGTATTTTGGGTTTTGTAATGACTTATTCAATGAGTATCTCACACATTTTGAACTCGCTTGTTAGAATCTGGGCTGAATTGCAGTCAGAAGGTGTTGCCATTGAGAGAATCATCGAATACTGTGATTTGCCGTCCGAAGCTCCAATGATTAACGAAGACAAGAGGCCAGAAGATTCTTGGCCAGCTCAAGGGATTGTTAAATTCAAAAATTATAGCACTGCATACCGTAAACATTTGGATCCAGTGTTGAAGGAAATCGAATTGACCATCACTTCGAAGGAAAAAGTTGGTATTGTGGGACGTACAGGTGCTGGTAAGTCATCATTAACCTTAGCATTGTTCAGAATCATTGAAGCAACTGAAGGTGAAATTGAAATTGACGGAATCAATACTGGTGAAATCGGGTTGTATGATCTTAGACACCATTTGACCATTATCCCACAAGAAGCACACACGATTAGGGCTTCGGTTAGAGAAAACTTGGATCCATTTGGCGAATACAATGATGATAAATTGTGGAAAGTTTTAGAATTGGCACATTTGAAGGAACACGTTTCCAAAATGGAAACTGAACCTCTGGAACAAGAAAAGAAAAACAGCAAGAACCCAGATGTGTCACCTAAGAAGGTTGGTTTGGATGCACAGATTGAAGAAAGTGGTTCTAATTTATCTGCGGGTCAGAAACAATTGTTGTGTTTAGCAAGAGCGTTATTGAATGAAACAAGTAAGATTTTGGTGTTGGATGAAGCCACTGCTGCAGTTGATTTCCAAACTGATAAAATCATTCAAGAAACCATAAGAAGTCAATTCAAAGATAAAACCATTTTGACAATTGCTCATAGAATTGATACTATTTTGGATAGTGATAAAATCTTGGTATTGGATCAAGGTAAGGTTGCTGAATTTGATTCTCCAGAGAATTTATTAAAGAATAAGGAAAGTATCTTTTATTCACTTGCTAAAGAAGGTGGATACATTAATTAGATGATTGGTTGGTGGAAAGAAAAGAGTAGTTTGGTATTTATCATTACATAGAAAGAGGGGGAAAATACTCCCTGTAACAACAACTATATATCTAGTCATAACTGCTTTCGATGTATTACTCTAAATTCTATTCTAATCTTCTCTCATCTCATTTCTTTACACCAAGTAGATAAGATAAGATTGAATACAGTATAGACGAATTACCATTATTTAACTCCTATAAATCATCTCCAGTAGTTTTCTCTTGATCATCATAAGTATCATCTGGTTCATCTTCATCACTTTGATACATCACCCTAAGTGCATCACTTAATGTTTTCTTCTTTAATTCAGCACTTGGTTGACTTAATTTAAATTTTTGATTCTTTTTACTTCGTATTACTCGAGGATCATTACAATTGTTGTTGTTCTTCATAACAGGTTTCACAGGTTTAGGTTTCTTTACTTTTGGTTTCGGTTTTGCTTCAATTTTATCGATCAAACTTGGATCTTCCAATAACAAATTAGTAACATGTTCAACATCTCCATTGTTTTGTTTAAGAATAATTCTTGCCTTCTTTTCATTCATACCAGGGAATAAATCCACCAATAATGAAATCCCTTCAATATTTTCCTCAAACCCATCATTATCATCTTCTCCAAAATCTTCATATTCATCGTCATCATCATCATCATCAAAATAATCATTAAGGTTTCTAAGAAATGGTAATCTTTCTTCCAAATTAGGGTTTAATTCTTTATATGCCTCGGAAATAATTATACTACTAAATAATGGACAACTTTTTAATGTATCAACCGAACTTATACCTAATGCCATGGCCAATGATGCTAATTTTGCTGTGGATAATGAAATTATACAAAGGATCATTACATTTTTGATGGTATCAGCATTAACACTTTTCCCTCCCACATAACTATTTTCCAAATTTTCAATCCAAGTTACATTAACAAAATTTTCTGCAAATGGTGATGATCGATTCAGTTTCTTATTAATACTTCTATTGGATCCCATTGAAAATGTACTTGTTTTATTTGTATTTTGTCCTAATAAATATGATAAACTTGTTAAATCTTCATGAGTAAAATTCCCATTTGTTATTAAAGTATCAAGATATTTTTGTATACTTGAAATTGATGAAATACTACCTGATTTTTTATTATCATTAAATTTAGATTTAAATGTTCCATCAATTAATCCTCTTACAATATTAATATTATTTGCCCCATAAATTCGAACAAATTTCCATATTGATTCCCCGGTTAAATTTAATTTAACAAAACTATAATTCTTAATTAATTGAAATATATAAACTTTCAAAATTTGTGAATTTTGTTTAATTTCAGGATTAATTGCCCCTAATGAAAATATCTTACTTTCTTCTTCACTTGTTTCAATTAAGAAATTCTTTAAAAATAATTGTAATTGTTGTTGTGATTTAATGGTTAATTTAGGAGAATTGACATCTAATAAAAATTGTATTAAATGAATATATCCTTCTAATAAATGAACCCAAATAACGGGATCTTTATCAATTAATGATGACCTAAGTTTAAATGGAGGATAATGAGGTATAGGTATATATACCGGCTGTTGATCTTCTTTCATATGTGACATGATATTGGGTAATTTGATTATGAATATAAAAAGAAAAAGTGTTATAAAAACTGATCAAAAAAATTCCAATTTTCAAATTGACTCATGTAATAAACAAATAAAAAAAAAAGAACAACATACAATTAATACAATCAATTCTGTTTGGTAATAATAGAAGACTTGTTTATTTTGCATCAATGTTGTTACTATCATTTAGTCATCCTCTATTATAATCTTGACCTTTGCTATTTTGTCAAGTATAATAAAATAGCTTCAATGCATAAAGTCCCTGTTGATGTCATATTCACGCTGATTTTTACTTCCATCGAACACTTGCAATAGCATAGTGGAATTGACCGAAGCTCCGTAGTGTAGTGGTATCGCGCGAGGCCCATAACCTCGAGATCCCAGGATCGAGACCTGGCGGAGCTAAATTTTTTTTTCTCTCTCTTCTGTGAGAAGTGTTTTATTTTTTTGCAACTAATACCAACATCTTTCTTAAAATACCATTTAGAGTTATATTTTTTTTTTCAAACTATCTCAAACATCCTTTCATGTATTACTACATACCTATTCTATATCCCACAATTTGAGCAATTCTGCTTTAACACGTTTACTCTCATCAATATCATTTTCCGCTAATACTGGGAATTCTCTACCAACTTGAACTTTATCCAGAACTTGACCCAATGATATTAAATCTTGGGAGTATTCATAAGCATCATCAATTCCAATTGTATGATAAGCTCTTGAGTTTTGCTTTTCTTCAAATCTTTTCACTGTCCATTCGCTTTGTTCATTTCTTGAAGGTAATTTTATTTTACCCGTCAAATATCTACTAACTAAAATTGACTGATATTCAAAAACTCTAAATGAGATTCCATCAATTGGAACTCCAATGATTGTTATTAATGGTTCATTGATCAAAAAAGTGTGTTGATATAAATTTGGAACAATGAACCCTTCTGTGATTTTGTTATTTGTTAAACGATTCAAGAATGGATAGGAAAACAAATATCCAGTTCCATAAATTATATGATCTGGGTTTTTGATAACTGTTCCATCTTCAAAGACAACATTAAGATTTGAACCTTCAATCACATATTCTTTAATAATTGGTTTTGTGGAAACATTAGGTCCTTTAAGTACAAACCTTGCAGTTTCTAGATTTCTAATTGATTGATAAACAGTGGTTCCTGGTTCCTTTGAAATGCATCTTGTTATATCAACCCCAGAAGCTCGGGCACCAACAACAACAACGGTCTTGTTTTGGTAATTTCTTGGATCTCTATAGAACTTTGCATGTTGGATTTTCTCTGGAAACTGTTCTTGGACTTGTTTCAATCCTGGAACATGGGGGATAAAAGGAACATGATAATGTCCAGTAGCCACAACAACAGTATCAAAATCTTCTTGATACCATAGATCATGTTTCTCATCTTGAGGAGTTCTTATAGTGAGTCTAAATCTATATGACAAATCAACCACATCGTTTCGTTCAATTCTTTCAACATCTTCAATAGTGGTGTTCAATCTTAAATCAACACGGGGATCTTTCAAATTCCTATTGATGTATTTTTCAATATAATCTTGTACAACAGTTCCATCTACAAATCTTCTTTGTTCATCGTCTCCTTCAACATCCCACCTATTCGTATCACTATAAGTCATAAGTTTCTCCATTATATTTGTTGTGATTCCTTCATAACTTGGAGTCTCGATGAATCTTTCCTGAGTTATTGTTGGTATCACAAGTCTTTGTTTTTCATTCTTATTTGTATCATGAAAAGGATTGTCCAACTGTGGATCATTATCATAACTACCAGATTTAATAAGATCATTAGGAGTTGATATGGTTTCTTTATTAACAACCCAAACACCACCTAATTCCTCTTGTCTTTCAAAAATAACAATTCTTTCAATCCCAGAAGGTTCTTTTAATAAACTATCCAAGATAATCGCTCCCGATGCTCCACCTCCAATTATGGCAACGGTTTTGACTTGGGAAGGAGAAATCCCAATTGGGTTTTCATAATCTAAATCAGTCAAGAATGGCATAAATGGATTGGTTTGACGAGTCTTTCTTCATTATATCTAAATAAAAGAAAAAAAAATCAAGTGAAGGATATATATATATATATGTATAAGCTACGATCACGGAGCTATCGAAATTATCCACAATTTTAGATTATTAATTATTTTTTCTGCTTTCGTTATCATTGGTAATTTGCAGCCACAGCTCGGATTTAATTAATCTAACAATTTCGATAGATTTGATTATCACAAGCCACAACACTATTGCATATGAATGATTCTATTATTATTATTATTATTATGTTGTAATAATGAAAGTGGTCGTCCTGTCACTTCTGACAGTCGAAAGGTTGTGATTTCAACATCTGGACAATTTTGTTGGTGAGAAGAAAAAAAAAATAGTAGCTCCGCCAGGTCTCGATCCTGGGATCTCGAGGTTATGGGCCTCGCGCGATACCACTACACTACGGAGCTTTGGTCAATCCCACTATGCTATTGCAAGTGTTCGATGGAAGTTGTTGCTCCATAGATTAAGATGTTATTCAAAACTGACATCTATCTTAAAATTGTTTACTAATCTTTGTTGTTTGATGTCATTACAAGTATGTGATATTTTCATTTTAAATGTTGCTGAAACCAATTAATAGATATAAGCTGTTCATATTATTTGATTTGGACAGATAAATAAACCTTTAGAAGTTGTTGTTTAACATAATTTTTTTTTCAATAAAATTTGGTTGCAAATTTTAACAAAAATTCAACAAAACATTACACCCATGAAAAGGGAAAAGCAATAAAAGTGTCATTACTTTTCGAACAATTATTATACGAAAATCCAATGACATTCCTTCTATCTGATAGATATCTCACCAAATTTTAATAGAGTTAGTAGTGATAACAGTAATTGGACCCAGTTTTGATGAAATCTATCTATACCGGTTCACATGATATTATACAACCAGAGCTTCATATTTTGGGGATCCTACAGAACAAGTGATATTAGTCAAACCAGATATATATTACTGCTCTTCTCTTCTTCAAGTCTCAAATATTTTTGCTATTTGAAATCAATGAAAAATTCAACCAGTCAAAAAACACAACAAGTCAACGTCATATGGCAATCACAATTATTAACAAATAAATAACATTCTGCATCGACTAACCATAGAGAACCCTTTACTCTAACAACATCTTTTTAATGCAATATGCTCTATTTCTATTCTTTAACAATACCCAAAATTGTCTACAACGTTGTACAAAAAAAAAAAAAAAAAAATTCAAACGGCGCGCCGCTCCGTCATCTAGAATTAGAAATAGGCCACGTGCGCCCAATTTAAACATTTTATTTTTTATTACCAGTCATCCCATCTCCCTCTCTCTCTCTCTGTCACTTACCACCAATACCCCCCCTTCAATTCCCTTCTTCCGCCGCCACCCCACAACAAGAAAAATTTCTTTCATCGGAGATTTTCAAAAATTTTCTTTACTCTAAAATTTTGATTTGTTTTCAATTACCAATTCCTATTCTACTTCCAATTACTTGTCTATCTATCCATCCATCAATCCATCCCTAATCATGGTTGTCCAAAAAGAACTTGATTTAAATAAACCATTAGATGCCACTATTGCTCCAAATTTAGGTAAATCTCCTTTAACACCTGAATTTTCCAAAGCTGCAATTCTTTTACATGGAGATCGTTATAAGCAATTACAAGCTAGATTAACCAAATATGTATTATGGCATCCATATGCTATGTTGGCTTTAACTACTGCTGTGCCGTTAATTATTGGGTATTCTTTATGGGATTATATTTCAATTAGTGAAAATTTAATTGAATTTTATCATCTTCTTATGAAAGATAAAAAAGATTTCGTGTTTGCTATCTTAAGTGCTTTTCCAATTTTTGCAAGTGTTTTTGCTATATTTGGATTCATGGCTTATATTGTCGGTGAAGATTTAGGAGTTGCCAGTAATAAATTCATGGCACAAAAATATTGTGATTACGTTTTTGGATTTGATATTAAAACATTTGCCAATAGTGAAAGTACCAATAATAAGGATAAGAAATTTATTAAAAAAGGATTGAATTCAGAATTAATTATCTATCGTGAATCTCCAATTGCAATTGGGACTTTAGTTGTTGATGAACAACAATCAAGTATTGAAAATTTCGTGGTTAAGATAACTGGTATTCATGTTAGAAAAGTTTTCCAAAAAGTTGATTTTGATGAAGTTTTAATTGAATGGGCTATTCTTAGATCAAGAGAATTATATCAAGAATTTTTATCTTCAAATGGTTTAAAAACCCCACCTGAAAATAGTTCAATTTTGATTACCACTGAAACTTTTTCATTTGATCCTGTTTTTCAAAAAAATCTTAGTGAAAATGGGTTTAAACCAATTGATGTTTCCTATGATATTAATCCTTTCGCTCCTGGTGTTTCTTCAATTAAAGAACGTCTCTATAGATTTTTGAACGTTTCTAGAATTACTTATGGTTTGATGTTGTCTGTTTCCAAAGAAGATGTTGATTTAATTAAAGACAATTCATTGTTAACTAAAGATAGCAAAATCAGAAAGAGAAACTAATTCAAATGAAAAAGAGGGAGCAAAAATGAGTGAGTCAATGAAACGTGAAATTACTGTATAACTAAGAGTGACTTGAGTAATACTAATACTAATACTAATACTATAATATAATATAATATCTAATCTAACAAACCTGTAGTCTTATGCTTTTGTTTTTGCTTTTGAATTCTGAATATTATCAATGCAAACCATACGAGAATGATAAGAATCAAAAGGTAGATGATGTATTTTAATAAAATCAAAAATTTACCAAACCAGTAACCAAAAAAACCGGTTTCTTCACTTCCATATTTTTCCAAACGCATCTGTCTTTCTCTTTCTTTAATTCTCTTTTCGGCTTTTTCTAATCTCTTGAGAGATCTTCTTCTTTTCCCACTTAATTTCTTTTTGAATTGACGATGTCTACCACCACCACCTGTTTGTGTTTTAGCTTCTTCTTCTTCCTTGAAAGCTTCTGCAACTTGAGATACTTCGCTATCAAATTCATCTTGTTCACGGATTAATTCTTCCAATTCACCAATACTTTCAACAAAAGTGTCATCTGGTTTGTACAATGCATAAATTCTATTTTCTATGATATCAACATTTTCCACCAATTGTCCGGTTTCAGCTGATAATCCCAAATATTTAGTATCTGGTAATTTAACATTAGTCAATGATACACAGTTTTGCCATTCTTCATGTCTTCCATAAAAGTTAAAATCAATTGACAAATATCCATTCTTAATGTATACTAATCTCATTTTGGTTTCTTTGGCATCGGGGTTCAAAAGTTGTTTGGCAATACATCCAGCTAATCTTGTTTCATACCCATCAGTTCCCTTGTTATAAGCAGTTTTCCCATCACCCAACATTATATTTACATAAGGGAATTGTCCACGTTTCCCATTCTTGAAAGTATCCAACATAACACCTAACCCATTAAAGTTATTCTGAATACCAAATACATCCCCAATATCACTTGGTTTGTCCAATATCCAAATGGCTAAACCATCACCTACCAAACTATGTTTTGCATTCTCATTGTGAATATGGAATGTCAATTCCAATTCAAAAGAATCAGCATGAATGGGCCATTTACTAAACATATTAGAAGCTTGATGTGGAGAATTTGCGGTTAATCTAATAAATTCATCATTTCTGACCAAAGTGTTTCCTTGTAAATCCCAATTTCTAACATGGAATCTAGATTCATCCAAATATGGTTTAACAATTGATTGTTCGGTCAATTCTTTTTTCTTTAATGTGACGATATGGGATTCTTTATTTTGAAGCAAACTATTGATTTCTTCAGGTGTGTAAGTGGCCGAACTTGAAAAAATCCATTCGGTAAAGAAAATTCCATATACTGAAAATAGTAATACAACTGCAATCAACAATTGTAAAGGTCGAGATCTTTGAACTCTATAAGTGAAGGACATTTGAACTTGTGGGTTCTTTTGACACTTGTAAATAAATATCGATTATTGCCTATCAAAATACGACAAACGAAAAAAAGGGAAATCAACAAGGAACTAATAAAATTAAGATCGTTAGGTTTTTTTTTCTTGTCTTGTCTTGTCTTGTCCCTTCTAGATTGATTGATTTAGCGAGAGAGAGCCTCGTGTGGTTTGCAAAAAAAACTTCTAATGCCGATTTTGCGGACCAAAAAAGAAAAAAAGAAATATTGGACAATCGAACCAAACAATAACCCTATGTCCAATGGCTGATTCCATGCGGTTGTATCTCGAAAGAATATTGCATGAATCCGATATTCAGTCCTAATATTGATTAAGAGAAAGTCGCGTGGGCAATATAAAATAATTACATGCACAATAATGAGGAGGGTATCCACTGTCTCACATGTGCACTTATGATATAATACAAAGTTATTATTTATTTGACTATTTATTTACAAGAACTCAAATATTAACTATAACCATTTCAATATACCTTTATTTCCCAAAAACAACCGTTCTCATAGCACTAAACAAGTTTTCCTTTTTCTCTCCATTCAATTCACTCATTAAACGTTCATAATATTGTGGATTACCTTTAGGTTTTAATAATTTATCATCCAAAGCATAATAGTTCTTATATCTATCATTACACAAATTTCTTAAGGCAACATATTGTAATCTTAAATCATCATTCGATATCTGATTGATTAATTTGGCATTGGAAAATCTTTGTATTTGTGAATCTTTGAATGATGAATAATGCTTTATTTTTTCTTTAGGTAAGGTATTTAATAAAGATAAGATGTTTTTTGTAAATTCTGATTTAGTTGACATGGTTTCTGTTGGTGGCTCGGTATTAATGGTTTAATGGTTTAATGGTTTAATGGATTTGAGCTTTTTGATATTGGATGAAATTTTTTTTTCTTTCTCTCTCTCTCTCTCTCTCCTTGTTCTAACCAGTCGTGTACTTTTTATTAATCAATTGCTATGCTACCAAATTGCATGGAATAAGAATAAGAATGAAGGATACGTAGTTAATTGCTTGGATATACACTTGGTTCTGAATAACAAGCATTTTCTGGGAACAACCTTATTCGAAATAGCATCCTTAATCAATCGATCGAATAAACGTAGAAATATCAACCAATTTTCACAAAAAAAAATTTAAACGTTAGTAAAGATACATGACATCATAGAATAGTACGTAATCTATAAAATCGTTTTTATTACATTACAAGCCCCCTAAAAAATGCACGGTTAATGTTGTAATTAGAGACAATAACGATCACTTATGAGCCACTTTTCCAATATCCAATGGATATCCCTATATTCCGAGTGTTCAGATACGGAAATTCGAATATAAAACAATTTCCGAGCATGTGGCAATGTGTGAAAAAATCCGTTCGGCAGTGTTGACACCTTCGCCCCCCCGTGTTTTCCAGAAAGAAGAATCACACACCTCTCGATATATGGTTAGAAGCAAACCTAAAAGAAATGGAATTCAAGGCTGGGCCACCACTTGTTCTAAGCACTTCCATTACGTGTGTGTGAGTAGGGGGAAAGGGAAGGGATTGGAATAGGGATAGGGATAGAGAATAGGGAATTTCAATTGATGAGAAGTTAAGAAAATAACGTTGTTTGCCCCAAAACAATAACTAATTGCTTACTAAACTAATACACCCTCTCCCCCTATTGTTTAGGGGGAGAATAGAAATTGATAGCACATTCTTGCTAACTTGTAATCTCTTACTAAAAATAAAGAGAGAGAAAAATAAAGAGAAAAATAAAAAAAAATTGTTTCTGCACGAGGCAGGTACGCTTAATTTAATTCAGTATCTTCTATTAATTTTTCTGCTGTGTAGATTTTTCCGATCTGCCAAATTGATATAAATATAAATACCGACCCGTCTCACCACCCCACCGAGTATTATCAATATCTGGAAAATTTTTTCCTTTTTCTTTTTTGATTTTCAACAACGAATTGTTCCCCACATATAAAAAGAACATATAATCTCCTTATCTAAAAATGCCAAATAGACATTGTCCAAGATTAATTTTTGTCCGTCATGGTCAAACTGAATGGTCCAAAAGTGGTCAACACACTTCTGTTACTGATCTTGATTTAACTCCATTTGGTGTTAGACAAATGAGAAACACCGGTAGAGGTTTAATTGGTCCAGGTGACTTACAAATGGTTAAACCAGAACATGTTACCCATGTTTTCGTTTCCCCAAGAAAGAGAGCCCAACATACCAGTCAATTATTATTTGAAGGTGTTGATGAAAAAATCAAGGAAAAGATTCCATTTATCACCGAAGAAGATATTAGAGAATGGGATTATGGTGAATATGAAGGTTTGAAAACCGCCGAAATTGTTAAATTAAGAAAAGACAAAGGTTTGGACAAAGACCGCAGATGGTCAATTTGGAGAGATGGTTGTGAAGGTGGTGAAGTCAATACTCAAGTTGCTGCAAGATTGGATAGATTCATTGGCAAAATTAACAAGATTCATGAAGAAGCCATTGCAAACAATACCCCTTCCGATATCATTGTTGTTGCTCATGGTCATATCTTGAGATGTCTTGTTGCTAGATGGGTGCAACGTGAATTGGACTGTAACCCACAATTGATGTTGGATGCTGGTGGTGTTGGTGTTTTGAGTTATGAACATCACAACGTTGCTGAACCTGCTATCTACTTGGCTGGTGCTTTTGTCACCCCAGTCGAAGAAGTCAGTGAGGATATCTAGATGTGATGAATCAATACAAAAAAAAAAATAAAGAATATTTATTAGAGACAAGGGATATATTAATGGAATCCAAATGCTTATAGTTTTTTTTTTTTCTACTTTAGATTTTTTAGTACATCTATTATTATTAATTTGAATTTACATACAAATCTGCATTTTTAAGAGACAATATAACACTGTCCCAGTACTTTTTGTGGTTCAAATCGTCACCAATATAGACACCTCCTTCATCTGAACTGTCATCGTCAATAACGATAGCTTCACCTGAACGTTCACCGTCCACAACAATATCTATTTGCTTTCTAGTGAACGTATAACCATAGTCTTCTGTATTGTCCAAGAAAGGTAACAAACTATAAACTGCTAAAGGATCATGCACCGGAGGACCTTCAATTAAGCCAATTTTGGTATAAACTTTTGAATAAAAATTAATGATCGTATGGAACACTCTCCTAAGTTCAGAGTTTCGTTTTTCATCATGAGCATCATACATCCGATGTCTCACCTGGCTTGTGGCTATTACTTTATGGGTAAAGTTCAACGGAGACAATATTATCTTATTACTCAAATTATCAATCACAATCTTAGCCGCATGAGGGTCGGCATGGAAATTGAATTCGGCATAGGGTGTAACATTTCCAAATCCGAAACTTCCTCCCATAATTGACACATATTTCAAATTTTCTTTAACTTCAGGATATTTGGTGATTAATTTGGCAACATTAGTGAGAGTACCAGTACAAATCAAACATAAATTACCCGAATAAGTTTCAATGGTTTCTTTCATTGCTTCAAGATAGTCCATATCTGTTGAAACCTTATTAATTGTATTTTCTGGGAACTGAACCCCACCAATTCCATTACTTCCATGAACGTTCAACGCATATAATGGAGCATTTATTAAAGGACGATCTGATCCTTGGTATACTTTTACTTTGTGGTAAACATGGAGTAAATCTAATAAACTCAAGGTATTATGAGTTGTCATATTTATGGGGGCATTTCCGTGAACTGTGGTTATACCCAAAAGATCAAATCTTGGGTCAAATAAGGACAACAAAATGGCAAATGCGTCGTCATTACCGGGATCACAATCTAGCCATATTGGAATGGGTTGTATTGTCATGCTATTATTAGTATTATTATTATGGCAAAGGGGAATAATGAAATAAATAGCCAAAATAAAGTTAACTATGTGAATCTTGAAAAGGACAGGAAAAAAGAAGTAGTTGTGATTTATTATTATTATTATTATATAGAAGAATCTTTTTTTTTGGTGGTTGTTGTTAGTAAGTAAGTAAGGGTTGCAGAGTGAGAGAAAGAAAGAAAACGGGGTGGTGGTTGTAAAAACAAAATAATTGTTGGACAACTCTATTATGTTGTTTTACTTTTTGTTGCAAGAAATTGCGTCTTATTTATAGTTCAATTAAAGTACTATATGAATGTGTGCTTTATGATGCATGTATGAGTAGGAGAATCAATCTACTCTATGAACTTCAACAGGTTAACAACAACCAACAACCAACAACCAACAACAATTAGTCAATTAATGACACTTTGTATTTGCTCCGAGCGGAAACGAAAGGCAAAGAGTGGAAAGGTAGAACTTAAGACCCGTTGTGCTGTCAAATTTTGTGGTTGTATGAATGACGACGATGGTGCCGTTCCCACTTCCACTTCCACTTCCATCCCCTCAACCTCAACCTCAACCGATCAAAGTAAAAAAGAAGAAAGGTTTTTTCCCCCCTCTTTTTTTTTTTTGTTTTGCCAACCATACATAAGGGTATGCGTCCCGATTGGGAAGGGTTTCGTTTCGTTTCGTTCTGCTCTCTCCACAAATACAAAATCTCAATAATATCATTGAATCATTTAACAAAAAATAATACATAACTTCATATATTTCTACTGTCATATCTATACATATTTGTGAATAAATAACGTAAACCATTTAACTAGCTGCAACACCTTGCGGTACAGAAACTGGACCCGTAGCCAACGGCTCAACTGGGATAATTGGCTTATCTTTTAATTTAAACTCAGGAACCCCAGGTTCTTCTTCTTCTGCCAATGTGTTATCTTTTTCATTAAGTGCTTCTTCATCTGATGATGCCATCGGTATTCTCTCGAGGGTATTATACTCAACACTCCGTATCGCTTCAGATTGTTGTTGCAGTACTCGCTTTTGTCTTTCTTCCATTTTTTTCAATTTATCAATAATTACATATCCAGTGGTCCCAATTACATCTTCTGCCCATACTACATCGAGATGGTTATATGTTGGTAATTCCACAATTTCCAAATTCTGTCCTTCAATATAACCAGGTTCATATTTTCTCATATGTGCTGCTATCCTTCTCCCATCAACCAAGAAATCATTTTCTCCAATAAAGACAATCATTGGCACTTTAACCTCTGTAAACCAAGTTTTTTCAAACTGGAAATAACTTTTAGTATCGTCAATCGCATTTACGTTGAAATGATCATCATTCTTGTAAGCTTTTTCTGGTTGCAATAATCTAGTAAACCCACATCCAGAAGCTCTGGACAAATAATACTTCATCAATTCAACTGATGCATAACTCATATTGAAAATAAACAAAAAGTGCCAGATTTTCTTATTTTTACCCCAGTTTGAACTATTCCACCCAAATAAATATTTAAACATATAATAGGATAATCTCCCAAATAGTGAATATTCGGCAATATAATGTCTCACCATACACAAGTTTCTCATAAATGCACAGCATCCAAATAACATTAACCATGTGAATTGACTCCTTCGATTGATAAATTTGATGAAATCACGAGTGTAAAATAGCGACCCCGGATATATCGCAGGCGCGATAGGACAAAACAATTCAATTTTTTCATGTAACGGGGTAAAGTATGGATTCTTCAACATCAAGAAACTTTGAAGACCACCTTGCAGATGACCGAATAATATCAACTTCTTGAAATTCTTCTTATGTGATAGCACAGTTTCAATCATGGCAGGTAAATCATAACATGCCAATTCTTGCACACTCCAATTCCAATACTTCTCATTATTATACAAGTCCCCCGTCATGGTAGCATGTTGAGCTTTGAAATAACTTCTATTATTACCCAACCAAATATCGTAGCCTTGTTCATGGAAATAATACCCCAAAGAGTTTTTCCCATTGACAATCCATGTACCACTGCACGACAACAACCCGTGTTGCATAAAGACAGGTTTTCGGAGTTGTCGCTGTTCATCAGTTTCCTTAGGATCTATAATTCGATGCATAGTCAATATATATCCATCACACGTTGTTACTTGAAATTCTTGCAAGTCCAAATTTAACGCTTTCAAATAGTATTGTAGATTTCTGCTTGGTTTCATTTGCGACAAGTTATCAAACGGCTCACGTGGGACATAACCATGACTTCTTCCTTCGATATCTGGTTGTATACATTTCTCTTTACCCAGTATTTTATCCTTTAAATGGTTTAGCACTGCTCCTGAACATAAGAAAGTGGTGTAGAATACCGATCCACAAGCACTTATAAACATAATTAAATATTTGATGAATGCATTATGGTAATGTCCTTCTTTTTCTCCAACAAATGGTTGTCCCTTTACCTCATGTTCGACTTCCGATCGTTGTGGTGCCAGAGCTGTATTGGTATTACTCATGACTGAAACTCTATACAATTATGAAGTAGTTGTTCTCTTACTGAAAAAGTAGATGGGATGGGGGTAGGAAGTTATATCTTCTCCAACCAAAAACTTCGTAATAGTTACCTCTTTTTTTTTTTTTTTTTTGCTACAGATCCGACTGTTCCTTCTCTTCCGAGACTTCTATTATTTTCTTTCTTTTGGTTACTAAAAATAGTCTAATACTAATTTGATTACTTCGTATGCTCGTCCTCCATTATAGTATCATGTTAGAGATGCTGTTTTGTAACTTCATTCATTTATTCAAGGTATTAGGTAATACCAATTAGAAAGATCAAAACTAGCTAAAACTTAGAGAAAGCCGTGGGGAATATTTGATACGGAATTTTACAAGAACCGGAAATGGTTTATCTACGCATTGTTATTTTTTTTTTCTTGATCTCATTGTTGTATATTTCTTGTACTACTTTTCGAACCCTCATCATCATCCTCCTCCTCTTCTTCTTATCTAAGCAATCTTTTTGGAAACATTTGTGAAACCTACACCTTTAATAGAAACAGTCATAAAGTTTCCGTTACCATCAACTTCATCATCATCTTCTTTTAGGAATGCCTCAGTACCAAAAACTTCCTTAATATCCCTTAAGGAGTATATAAAGTTTTCGTCAACTTCATTTCTATGGATCTTCAAACGACCAACATCTTCTTTACCAATAGTCATATATACAAGGGCCAATGGCAATTGATATCTTCCAACAACACCACTGTTTGTTATTTCTTCCAATACTTGATAAGCTGTCAATTCACCCAAATCTTCTGGCAAACTAGCAGCAGCACCAACATTTTCAGCTATGATTCTCCATCCACGTTTCAGCTCAGCAACTAAAGTGACACCAAAACCAGGAGATTTACCTGAATTTTCACCTCTCCAGACATCTGCAGTTATATTCACTTCACATCCGGTTGGTTTCAATACAGCTCTTGCAGAATCAATCATTCTGTTGACAGTAGACGGGGAAACTCTGGTACAATAAGCGATTCCTCGAATAGCAGAATATTTAGGCACATCCAATGCATGGATTGTTGTAGGTTGGGCAATTAAGGAATTACACAATAAATGGACTTCACCACCTCCTAATGGAGCAGAACCTCTTTTCAAAACATGCAATGAAACTTCTCGAACTCCGAATTTTTCCATGATTGGCAATAATCCCCATTTAATAGCATCAACTCCGGTATCATTTCCTTGAGCATTTGTTAATCCTTTGAAAACTATACTGAATTTTTTTTTGGAAAATGGAGCCAACATTAACATTGGTTCAATATAATACCCTACAACTTTCGAATCAGGACAGTTATGAGTCATTTCTCCACCTATTATAATACCTGGTCTATATATAACTGTGGTACCAGTATATGAAATTTCTATATGGGATCCATTGGTAATGGCTTCAATTAATCTAAGAAATGAAACTTCATAATCTTTCAAACCAGGATTCATATCTTCCGATCTTATTTTGGTGATCTTAATAGGCTTCCCAGAAAGGGTGGCCAAAACCAATCTTAATCTGAAGTTTCTATGACCTTCAAATATAATGGGTTTGTCTATTTTAACACTTGACATTTTGGGAAGGGTTGGTTGTTTGTTTTCAATGAAGGGTATTTGACTTGAGTGATGGTTTCCATAGATTTTTTTTTTTTTCGTTTATACGGGTGGGTGCTCATCACAAAAATTACACGCCGCTACCATGTGTTAGGTATATGAGACATTAAAGAAACTATGCTTAACTCAACTCCAACTACCACGAGGTAGATTAGCTTATTTAACTTATTTACCTTATTAGAAAGGGTCAGGGTACTCATAAAGTATCTTAGAGCTTACAATTTTGATCTACACACTATCTATATATTGCTTTGAGTACAGGGCCACCAGAATCTGGGTTACCTTATATAACTCTTTTCTTATTAACTAAACTTGAATAACCAAAAACCCATCCCATTGAAATCAAACAATTATAGAAAATACCCGTCCTATGATATTACATCTTTTTTAAACCGTTCCTAAATACCCTCTTTCTTCACAGTCATAATCCCAGGTCGTGTCAAAATCCCAATTTTGGAGATCTCTTTGACACAACAAAAAGCGAGTCGAAAAAAAAAAAAATAAACCTACAACAGATTATGGTGAAACCAGTATAAACCCATTAGAAACATTCATTAGCATCAATGGCATCCAGCCCACAAGAACAATCCAATCTAAAAAGAATAGCAGAAAATGAAGTTACTTCACCTACTAAGAAATTAAAACTAGAAAATTCAAATGATGATCAATCTAGTCAAACAGTCGATTCAGACTTTGATAGTTTGCCAGTGACGTTATTACAGAATGCAGATGTTGACGCACCAACACCAACACCAACAACACCAATACCAACATCAATACCAACTACAACTACAAGTAACAACAATAATGCCAATACAACTAGTACATCAAATGTAAAAGATTATGATCAAGATACATCGAAATTAAATGATGCCATTGCAGCAGCAGGTGTTGATATTCAACAAGAAGAAGAAATATTATTACAACAACAATTGAATAGAAGGTCAACAGATGGGATAACGTCAAATTTAAAGAACGTCATTAAATCAAGTAAACCACCTTCATTTTTAAATAATTACCATTTAGCGGCATTTATGGATAAAGTAGCCAAAGAAAATGGGATTCATCAGAATTTTTTAATGGATGGAGAAATGTTGGAATTAGTTTCTTCAGCATGTGAGGCTTGGTTAAGTAAACTTGTAACCAAAACCATGATGCTATCACGTCATAGAAGAAGAGGAATACCTAAGATAGGGAAGAAAATGGGAAGTAGTTCGGTGCCTAGATCTGAGATTTCAAAAGAATTAAGAAATTTGGCCATAAAACAAAAAGAATTGGAAGAGAAAAGAGTCAGTAAAAGAGTAATGCTAGGTTTGGAGAAGAGCCCCAATGATCCAAGTAATGGAGGTGAAAATGGTGATTCTAAAGCTGGTGCTGAAGAGACGTTACACCGTGCGGCAAATGCCACTGCAGCTATGATGACAATGAATCTTGGGAAAAAGAAATACAGTTGGATGACAAGTTCGAATGGAACTGGTGGAGGAGGTGGTGGTTCAGATCTTGGGAAATCTGGTAATGGGTCTTCTAAAGATAGTAAGAAAGAAAGTCCTATAATCTCAATTCGTGGAGATAATGGTCTTAGGTACAGAGAAATAAGGTCAGGAAATTCCGTGGTTATGAAAGATTTGTTAGCAGCCATTGAGGATGAAAAAAGAGGAACCAGAAATGCCGTGGTTAAAGGATACGCCAAGTTGAAAGACTGAAAAAAGTACATAGCTTTATATTGTATTAATAATAATTATCTGTATAATGAAATTCATTTTCTTTAATTTTTTTTTTTTTTTTTTTGGATAGAGAAACGCGAGGTTGGTTCAGAAATCAAAACAAAACAATTCCAGATCACTTTGTCTGATCCATCACTATCTCATCAACGCCATCTACATAGACTATGGATTTCACCCTCGCCTCATATTTCAACACTTTTGATGTTGATAAAGATTACGAAGTCGAATTTTCAAATGTAGATTCTAAGTTGGAATCTATTACTGACTCGTTAGCAAACAATCCAGAAGCATTAAATTATAATAATGAATTATTTGAAGATCTCATTGAATTAGTCCATGGATTCAGAGTTTTGGAAGCGAAACAATGTCATCAAGTTGCCTATCTTGTAACTTCATCATTTAATACAGTTGGTCTGACCTATGATACATCGATACGAAGTGGTGATTATCTTGACAATGTCGATACCATCAAATCAACGCTAGAGAAATACGGGTATTTAATGTTTGTACTTTTAAAGTATCTTGGAAAGCAAGATTTTTCACAGATTGGAAATGCTAGATCTCAAAAATCAATACCTCGTGAGTTATCCGTCAAATGGAAATCGAATTGCACTGAAGTTGAAAATGGATTGACAGCAATTGTAACTATTTTAAATATCGATCTTAGCAAAATATTCGTTACTACCCCTGAGAGGGATGCATATATTGAATTATTCTCCAGACCAATAGTTAATTTAATGGAAAGCCCAGAAAGAATGAAGATAATGGGTATCAAATTATTAATTTTTAAAGTTCTATGTGTTGCTGTTACAAAACACGGCCATGGTACCATGCTTCAACATTCTATCATTCAATGCCTTACTTACTATGCTCACTTACCGCAATATATGGCCGGGTTATTACACATGTTGACAGATAAATATGACTATATGACTTTAACTGAAGATGTTTTACGTGAAATTTCACAAACTCATTTCAATTCCAATGATACAACTGGTCCTAAAGCAGTATCCGAATTTCTTATTAAATTATCTGAACTTAGTCCTAAATTAATTTTGAGACAAATGACAAGTATTTCACAATTGTTAGATAACAGTAACCCAACCTTGAGATGTTCTGTTGTTGAAGCGTGTGGGAATATAGTTGTGGATATGATCAAAAGTAGTAACAAAGAACAAGATGAGAATGAAGATACACATAATTATACTCAGCAAGTTGCTAAACTTTTGGATTTGCTAGAGGAAAGATTTCTTGACCAGAATCCATATGTTCGTACAAAAGCATTCCAAGCATTGGGTAAAGTTGTTGATTTGAAAGTTAAATTGACCGAAAGAAGACAGTCGATGATGTTATCAGCTGTAAAATCTTTAGATGATAAAAGTGCATTGGTCAGAAGAAATGCCATTAAGTTGATCTCGAAATTGATTTTGAAACATCAATTCCAAGGTTCTCATGGAACACAATTGAACTTGACATTCTGGAAACAAAAATTAAAAGAAGCGGAAGCGGAGTTGATGAAATATATTCCACCGTCTAATTCACCTATTAAAGGAAAACAACTGAGCAAGAATAATGACGATGATGATGATATTGAATTAGATGCTATTAATGAATCTGATGAAGAAAATGATGAGCTTCCTTCAGACATAGTTGCAGATGATGAAAAATCCAAATCACAAGAAGATGCCGAGAGTGACAAAGAAGAAGAAGAAGGAGACAAGGTAGACAGTGAAGATAATGAAGATGACGAAGAGCATGAAATCAATGATGTCTCAATGCTACAAGAATCTCTACCTGATGTTACAGTATTGGCAAGGGCCAAATTGACAGCTAACTATTATAAAGATGCAGTTGATTTTATAGAAGCTGTACATTATGGTACCGATGTGGTTTCGAGATTGTTATTTTCCAAAAATAGAAATGAGGCTATCGATGCAATGGATTTTCTTGTTTTAGCAGATGCTTATGGGATTGAAAATGCCCAAGTTGGGATCAGAAAAATGTTACATTTAGTTTGGATGAAAGGATCATCTGATGAAGGAAAGTCAGTTTCGTCTCATTTAATAGATTGTTACAAGCATTTGTTCTTGATTGCCCCTGATTCCGCTAGTCGATTAGAAAAAGCAGCATATATTGCGAAGAATTTAATTGGATTAACATTCAATGCTTCAGTGGCTGATTTGGCATCTTTGGAAAAATTATTAGGATTGATGTATGCAGCAATGATGATTAATTTTGAAGTCATTAATGTGCTATGGCAGATATACAACATGAATGAAGGGGGAGATGAGATGAAGGTGAAAAGAAGAGGTGCTATCATTGTATTAGGTATGCTTGCACTTGAAGATAATCAAATTGCAATCAAAGGTTTTGATGCTTTGTTGAATATTGGTTTGGGTGATATCGGAAAAGACGATTTGACCCTTGCTAGATACACATGCATTGCATTACAAAGAGTGGTTCCTACAAATACAAAGAGAAATTCTACTTTGCTCAGAATCCCAAATGAAGAAGAAGCAATTGATAAATTAAAACAAATATTAGTTGCATATAACGATAAACCCGAATGGTATTCTTTAACCGAGCAAGCAATTTCAGCTATATATGAAGTCTCATCCAAACCTGATCAAGTTTGTTCTGATATTATAAAGGAGAAGTCTATTGCAGTTTTTGGTCAGAATCGATCGACATCGGAAATTCAAGCCATTGCTTTGTCTCAATTATTGTTTATAGTTGGACATGTTGCATTGAAAACAATCGTCTATCTTGAAAAACTCGAAGGTGAGTTCAAGAAAAAGAAACATGACGCAGAATCAAATAAGGTTAAGGGTCCTGCTGCCAATGGATCTGGAAATAATGATCAAGGTGCAGAAGAGGAAAATGAATTAGAAATGATTGGAGGAACTTCCGAAGATGATTTTGCAGATGCCGTTGTTCATGTCAAGGAAAGAGAATTACTTTATGGTGAATCATCATTATTATCCAAGTTCGGTCCATTGGTGCAAGAGATCTGTTCACATCCAAAACAATTCAAAAACAAAATATTACAAAGGTCGGCTGTTCTATGCTTTGTCAAGTTAATGTGTGTTTCTTCAATTTATTGTGAAGCAAACCTTCCGTTGTTACTTCAAATAATGGAAAATTCCGAAGATCCAATAATCAGATGTAACTGTGTGTTGGGATTAGGAGATATGGCTGTGTGTTTTAATAATATTGTTGATGAAAATACCGACTTTATCTATCGTCGTTTAACTGATAAAAGTCTTATGGTACAAAGAACATGTTTGATGACAGTGACCTTTTTAATCTTAGCTGGTCAAGTGAAAGTTAAAGGGCAATTATCGTCCATGGCTAAATGTTTGGAGAATCCCGACCAAGGAATCAGCGATATGTGTAGATTGTTCTTCACCGAGTTGTCCACCAAAGACAATGCCATTTACAACGGGTTTATTGATATTTTCAGTGGGTTGTCACATGACAGCACATTATCGAAAGATGAATTTAAGAGAATCATCAAATTTTTGGTTGGGTTCATCGATAAAGAAAGACACCAGAAACAATTGGCTGAGAAATTGCTTGCAAGATTACCTAAATGTGATCTGGAAAGTCAATGGCAAGATGTTGCTTTTGTTTTGAATACCATTGCATATAAGAATGATAATATAACAGCAGCATTGGAAGAAGGATTCAAATTGGTTCTGGCAAAACAATAGAAGTATATAGAAGTAATGCGACATTTTTTTTTTTTGGTATATACCTCTGCGACATTATGGTATTTTTCTGTTGCGTCCCAAATTGGGATATACGAGTGAGAGATCACTTGAAATTTTTGGAGGACAATAACCCAACAATACCAATTTACAACAAACAAAGGTGTTGCGTTGTTTGTGTACAGACTCCTATATAAACAAGAAGAGATTCATTTTTTTTTTTTTTATTTTTATATTTTATTTTGCAACGTACTTGGTTCAATTCCTAACATCAATTCATCCTTTCCATTGAGTCTTCCACTTTTCGTTCATCAAGTGTCATATTCTTTACAATGATCACTATAATCCAAAATGGAATCAGCCATCTACTGGATGTCACCGGTTTAGATGGAGCCAGTTTAAAAATCTTGATTTGTACCTTGTTATCATTCCCATTCAGTATCATTTTCAAAAGATTACCAGACAACAATTATACGTTAAAGCATTTATACAACATTGCTGTTTCTTGTTTTTACATTTTTGGTATTTGCAATTTGGGTTCCAGTATAATTACGTTGTTGTTATCAGCAACTGGTACTTATTTCATCACCAGATATGTTCGTACTAGTTCAATGCCTTGGATTAACTTTATTTTTTTGATGTCACATGTGGCTTATAGTCATATTAAATTACAATTTTTTGCTGATTATGATCGTACAGTGATTGATATTACTGGTGCCCAAATGATTTTAGTTATGAAATTGTCATCATTTGGATGGTGTATTCATGATGGGAAACAACCTAAACTGTCATTGAATGAATATAATAAATCAAGAGCAATCACCAAACATCCAAACCTTTTACCTTATATTGGGTACGTGTTTTTCTATGCCTCCTTGTTAACTGGTCCGGCTTTTGATTTTGTGGACTATGATAGATTTATCCATTCCACGTTATTTGATGATGTTCCTTCGGAAAAGAGACCAAAACTGAGAAGAATACCAAGATCCGGTGTCCAAGCAACCAAGAAATTACTCTTAGGATTCTTTTGGGCATTCTTGTTGCTTAACAGTGAGAAATTTGTTACTTCAGATTATATGTTCACTTCGGAATTTATGAAGCAACATAATTTCTTTTACAGAATCTTTTACATGTGGTTGTTGGGATTCTCATTTAGATTGAAATATTACGCCATTTGGACCATGGCTGAAGGTGCTTGTATCTTGTGCGGTATTGGATACAATGGTGTTGATCCAGTGACTGGGGAATTCAAATGGAATAGAGTGCAAAACATTGATCCATGGGCTTTTGAACTGGGACAAAATATGCACGCCTGTTTGGAAGCATGGAATCAAAATACCAATAAATGGTTGAAGAATTACGTGTACTTGAGAGTTGCAAAACCAGGAAAAAGACCAGGATTCAAAAGCACAATGTTTACTTTCGCTACCAGTGCATTTTGGCATGGCACCCGACCAGGCTATTATTTGACATTCGTTATGGGAGCATTAATCCAAACAGTGGGAAGATACTATAGAAGATACTTTAGACCTATCTTCTTGAAAGCGGATGGGAAAACTCCTAAACCTGGGAAATTCGTTTACGATATTATTTGTTGGATAAATACCCAATTAGCATTTGGTTTTGTTGTACAGCCTTTCGTATTTTTGGAACTTCCAAAGTCTATTAAGTGTTGGGCAACGGTTTATTTCTGGGTGGTTTTGGTTGTTGGTGCTACATTCTTTGCATTTAGAGGACCATACGCCAAACAAATTACCCAATATTTCAAATCTTTACAACCATCATACCAAGCACAAATTGAAGCCAAAAAGAGAGAAGAAAAGAATAAATTGAACCCTGCTGAATCTAAAATCGTTGAAAGTGTTGTTGACTCCAAATTGGAACAAGACTATGAGGCTCCAACATTGGGATTACCACCATTCGATGTATTTAATGATTTCGACAAGAAGGAAGTTGACCATGATTTGAAAGAATTCAATGATGCCTGGAAATCATTTAGGGGCCGTAGAGGTTCCATCACAGATGATGATTTTGAAGGATTGAAGAACGCTTATAACAATTTCACCAATGAGATTAATGACATTTTCAAATGCAAGAAGGAAGAATTCTTAAAAGCTAAGGCTGAATACAACTCCCCTGATAAACCTTCACAACGTAAACAGGAATAAGTATATTTGTTTGCGTTCAGTTTCATACAAGAATGTTGTTGCGAAACAATGGCAGCAGCAATAATGTTTGTTCTTATAGTTTAGTTACATTTTATCGAAATACTTGATTGTTTTGTTACGTTTCTAGTTGTAAGTTATATAGAGAAACTTATCAAGAAGATAATAGGATATTTTTTTTTTTTACATTTAGATGAAGTGGGATGTTACCTATGTATGTCGTACCTACCATTAGATCGTATCATATTGGTCGTACAGCGAGAACGGGGATGAACCGAGCTTAGTAGAAAAGGGGAAAAATATAATATGAGGTGTGAAAAGTTTCACCAAAAAAAAAAAAAAACACATTATCTCCGCGGATCTACAATTGTTCTATAAAATATTCTACAATCAGTTAGCTAACGTGTTCTTTCCAGGTTTATAAATATTAAGATACTTCTTCCAGTAGATTAATAGAATTGCTTTATTTTTTTCAACTTTATCATAATCAAATAGGAAATACATTAGTTATGATTAGAACCACAGTTAGATCTTCATATTTACTCCACAGGTCGTTCTACAGATTCAATTCCACCAAAAATGCCAAATCACCTACCGGGGTATTATTCATGAACATGGGTGGTCCATCAAAGATAGAAGAAACCTATGATTTTTTATTTAGATTGTTTTCAGATGGAGATCTTATTCCATTTGGTCGTTTCCAAAATATACTAGCCAAATTTATTGCCACAAGACGTACACCTAAAATTGAAGAACATTATAGGGAAATTGGTGGAGGTTCACCAATTAGAAAATGGTCTGAATATCAATGTAAGAAAGTTTGTGAAATCTTAGACAAAACAAGTCCAGAAACAGCTCCACATAAACCATATGTTGCTTTCAGATATGCCAATCCATTGACTGAAGATACTTTAAATGAAATGAAAAAAGATGGCGTTACCAGAGCAGTTGCCTTTTCTCAATATCCACAATTCTCATATACAACTGGTGGTTCTTCCATGAATGAATTATATCGTCAAACCTTAATTCATGATCCAGAAAGATCTATCGAATGGTCGTTTATAGATAGATGGCCACAAATGCCAGGATTGATCAAAGCTTTTGCTGGCAATATTAAAGAAAAATTAGCTGAATTCCCACCTGAGATCAGAGATGAAGTAATTATATTATTTTCTGCTCATTCTTTACCTATGGATACTGTGAATTTAGGTGATTCATACCCAGCTGAAGTGGCAGCCACTGTTTACAAAATCATGGAAGAATTGAAATTTTCTCATCCATATAGATTAGTTTGGCAATCGCAAGTAGGTCCAAAACCTTGGTTAGGTGGTAAAACAGCAAAAATCATTGGTAAATTGGAAAAAAGAGATGATGTTAAAGGTATAATATTGGTTCCTGTTGCATTCACTTCCGATCATATTGAAACCTTACATGAATTGGATATCGAAATTGTGGAAGAGGCTGAAAATCCCGAGAAAATCAAACGTGCTGAATCATTAAACGACAATGAACATTTTATTGAAGGTTTGGCCGATTTGGTTAAGGATCATTTAAAGAGTGGCAAGAAATATTCAAAACAATTGGAATTGGACTGTATCTTGGGAGGTGAGAAGGCTACCGGAACATTCAGTCATCCAAGTGAACTCTTTGGAAAACAAAAGTAGCATAAACTTTTTTATAAAGTATGTACATACCTAATTATACAATAATATCAATCAGAATATTCATCATCAGGATCGAACAAATCCAAATTAAGATCCACTGCTGCTAGTGCTTCTTCCTGTTTCTTCCCAGCATCATATCCACTAAAAGATCCTCTATGACTTTGTCTGTTTTCAGCCGCTCTGTCTGTGTTTTGGTTTGTAGAAGGCACGACATCTTCCATCTCTTCATCAGAATCTTCCTTTGGTTGTGTGATAGCCTCTTTTTCTGTCTCTTTTTCTTTTTCTTTTTGATTTTCAGAATCACCTAGTTCGTTTCGTATTATTTCATCTGGTTGTAATGATGCCTGCGCTAACATACCACGTCTCAATGAATCTTCTGCTGGCCATATATAATTATTTGGATGTATTTGGAAAGGCATATTTGCCACAGCTGCAGGTGCTTTTGTAAATTTAGCCAACTTGAATGCATATTTCAAAATATCATCCACCTCAATTGATTGATTTATTTGTTTACCTGGCTTTGGTAATTTCGGTAATTTCTTCAATTCATTTCTATAACTTACTAATTCTTTTAAAATTGTCTTGGAACTATTTTCCAATGTCCTGTTTTCTTCTGTTAATTTATCAACCTCATAACTATAATTTCTATGCTTGTCCAATTCATCGATTTGTTGTTTCAACAAGTCATTACAAGCTATAATTTGATTCACTTTTAGTTGTAGATTGTCCTCTTTAAACTGCGATATATCGTGCGACAATTCATTAAGTAAAGTTTCATATTCTTTCACTTTTTTAACCATAGGTAATTGTTCAAATATATCTAGATCTTTCTGTGTCTGTAGTTTCAGTTTGATATTCGTGGCATTGGTTGGCAAGTTCTTTTGTGGGTTCAATGATGATGTGACATAGGAAGCTGGGTTTGGCGTAGATGGATTTGGTGTACTAGGAACTGATTGATTCAATCTAGTAGATGAATTTACTCGGGATAGAGGATCAGATTTACCTGGTGTATCGCCCTTTCTGAATGGAATCATGGTAATGGTTGTCTTCCTTTGTTGACTTTGGTGTATTTTTTTCAAAACGTGAATTGATACATAATTTTTTTTTTCTTTTGTTAGTGAACTCGAAAGCAAAATACACAAAGTACACAAAAGAGCGAGAACGCTACAAGATTATCACATTCTCTCTTGTATTAGTCGTAATTGTAGTAGTATTAGTATTAATGTTTCTCTAAAATATTCCTATAAATATATTCAAAAGAACGTCTTATTCAATGTAATTGTTGGGAACAAACCCTATTCTATAATTGTTTTGGTCAACTCTAGACAAACCAACAACCCAATTCAGGCCATCCGAGTTGTATAACGTATCGACATTTTGAAAATCCAAAAGAACCTCTATTTTATCACCCTGTTTGAAGGATAAGTCACCGGCCTCCACTCCAACGAAATCATGAATGGCTACTTTCATCACCTTATCACCATTATTAATATCCAACTTGTCAAAGAAATTCTGCATTGTCTCCAACTTATAACTCAAACTCATTGGTTGGTTTGTGGTTAAGGGAGGACCATATTCAGCGTTTCTATTGGTAACTGGAGCTTGCTTGATATCATTTTTGCACCCGTTGTACAATTTTCTTAATTTGGAATCTGGAGGCTCATGGTTAGAATACGAAGTTGAACCTGAAACCGTACTCTCAGACACCGAAGTAGCAGAAGAAGCATCCGACACTGTTGGATCATCTTCGTAGTCATCAATGGAGAGAGAGTCCATGGAGCTTGTGTCAATGGAATACATTGGCATAGCTACAGGAGCAGTTTTCTTGATCAGTTGCATGTGCGAAACATTGGTTCTTGGTGGTAGCGGAGGAGGAGGTGCTTTATTTACCACTGGCATTGGTTGCTCTAGGGAAACCAATTTGTGAGGATGGTAGGTTTCTGATACATTTGCTGATGGGTCATTGTACTCCTTAAATGCAACTATAGGATCAATCTCCAATGTATCGGTAAAAATTCCATTCTCCTTATCTTTTGGTTTAACCGCATGCTTCTTTTCTATGACTTTGTTGTTCATATTACGCCAGAATTTATAATATTTCAGCAGCTCATCTTCAGCATTTATTTCTTGATCGAGCAAATCTGGTTTCTTGTCATGGATAATAGTAATAAAGGATTCAATTTGCAATCTCGTTGTAGTACTGTTTGCTTCCCATTGATCTATGATATCCTGGTAGGAAGGATCTTCTGTTTTCAACATACCGTAGAAAACAGAGAAATGGTCAAAGCAGTGTTTCAAAGTTTGATACAATCTAAATTGTTGGTGTAAAAATAAAATGGTGACTTGTTCGACAAATTCATCCAATAGAGCCATGACGCTTGGCAACAAGTTGATACATCTTTGATTCAACTTATCAAACTTCTCGTCTACCTCGTCAAACTCTTCTTGTATCTTGGCGAGTTTCGCCTCCTCTTTCGCATCCAATGGAGAACTCTTTTGGTTTATTTTCTCGATTTTACGATGTAAATGATCCTGGTCGGTTCTTTTCTTTTCTCTTTTATGGATTAGCTTCAAGGTGTTTTTCAAATATTTAATCATCTCACGAACTCTCAACTTTGTTGACTCGTCATGGAGTTCCCACTCTGATTCTAAGTCTATTTTCAAGTTCTCAACGGTCACCAAATAATTGTACAACTCTTCATTGATTGTATCGTTCAAGAATTGCATTTCTTGTGGATGCACATGTGGGATTTCTTGCGTGGCTTGCCATTCGTCAAAAGCAGCAAAGTATTCATTGATATCTTTAAAGTACAATGACTTGGGTCCGATTAGACTAATAAAGTTTTTGACTATCTTGATGTTCATTGACAACACATGTGGTAAGAAACTGTGTGCCAAATGGTGGGTTTGAGAGACGATATATTTCAATCCCGAAACCGCTTGTTTGATATCGTGTTGGTATATTTGAATTAGTTCGTCATCTTTATCATAATCTCTCTTATGGAAAGTGACAGTATCTTTGATATTATAGGACAAATGAGTTAACTCGGCTCCCGTGTATTTATATCCATCCTTGATGTGAGATCCAATGGTTGAAGTCAATTGGGTGAAATTATTCTTTAATTTATCAGTCGCCATAGTGAGTCAGGCTTGGATATGATAGTAGATAATGATAGAATGATAGAATAATAGCTAGGATGGCAATCAGAATTGTCTAGCAGAAAACTTGTTACCTTTTTTTGTAGAACAAAAAAATAATTAGAATATAGAAGACCAAAGAAAAGCGGTTACAAAGGAAACGGAGACGGAAGAAAAAAAGGCTTGAGGGTTTTTCGGATAAAGGTGATAAAGTAACGTGACCAGTAGCACACGAAAAATAGTGACGCGCATCGACAAGGAGCAAGAAGAACAAAATCTCCCTCCTTATACTTTTGATTTTTCAGGGCTATGCGCCTTTGATTTTTTTGGCAATTCAGTCTAGCAACTTACCTTTAAAGATCTAGTTTTTCATGTGGCACAACGAACAGTGATAGAGTTGTTGCTATACCGGTTTCAAATTCAATTGCTGTTGTGGCTGCACTGACATTCACATTTATATATATTTATCACAAAGGTCACCTCATTTCCAGGTTTTAACACAAAGCGATGCAGCATCGCAAATCCCCCATGATACTTGGTTCTTACATGAGATCAATTTTTGTAGGAATGTAGAATAAACTCAACGAAGAATATATACCATTGGTTATACTAGAGACTTCCGAGAGGGGGAGGGGAATGCCCAGATACATATAAACATGCCATTAAGCGAGAAAAATAAAGGCAGATCATTTTCTGTTTTGATTTTGCAGCATCAGATAGTCAAACCGCAAATCGCGCTAAACAACATTAGTTCAGATAAGTCGCAAGTTTGTTGATGTAATAGCACATATCTTAGTCTATTTTTGTTCATTTTCACTCCCCCTCTATAGTTGCTATTGTTATTGTGTACTTAAAGTAGTTAAAGCACATACGACATGATTGCTACCTCTCTTTTTTTTTGCACCCCTACACGAAATGTGGGTGGGAGGATTCTCCACCTCCTTGCTTACTCCATCTCTATAAAAAGGTCACCAATTTCCCTTTGAAAAATACAATTCTCTCATTTGTTAATTATATTATCTATTTAAAAAAAAATATCATAAAACTAACGTTATACAACAATGCCACAAGGTTCACCTCATAAGTTATTTTACAAAGGAACTGAAAATGATTTCGTTATATTCGTCGACGATGCTGAATTGTTACGTAAGTACAAGAAAGAGATTGACACCACCGGATCATCCACCATTCCTATAATCGATTTGGTTTCCATTTTTAAAGTGTTTGTGAATAGACAAAAAGGTGTAGATGGTATTTTAGATGAAGCCTCAAAGCTGGATTTGCAGAACGATTTCAAAACGTCGAATATTGATCAAGTTATTAAGATTATTCTCGATAAGGGTGGCGACAAGTCAAAAGCACACTCAATTGGTGACACTACCGCTTCTAAAAATGATTCAAAGGGTGCCCGTGATAGTGGAAATTGATTGAACAAGAATAGTTGTTAAATCTCATTTCTTGCAGGTTTATTCATTTATAGTTCTCCTACTTGATAGTTTCCAAAAAAAGTCTTTGAATTTCTTTTCTGAGCTATCGTTTGAATATACAGTCAAACCTTTACTGAACAATTCTCTGAAATATTTTTCATTTATAAATAGGTCCTTCGGTCTGAGAATTATGGTGTAAGAATTTTCATATTTTCTCTGTGTCGTCTCTTGACCATTTGGAACTGGATTTGTAACACCAAGAAGTTTCATGATCGTTCTATCCAAAACAATTTTGATAAAGAAACAGTCATTGAAATAGCTGTTTGCTTTGTGCTTCAGAAAATTTACCGAGTTTGTTTGTATATCATATGGAGACATGTTTGTAGGTATTTTATATAGATATTCAATCATGTCGGTCGCCGAACTTGGAAGATCATCATTTGTATTTACAAACTGAATTATCACGGACATTTCTGCAATCCAGATATCGTAGTCGGATTTGGTTACCCAACATAATAAAACTTCAAACTTATTTGAATCTATTTGAAATTGTAGCTTGATGCAGTATGGGTACATTGTGTGAATACCATGGGTTGAAGTTTTAGATTCAAGATCCAAGTGACATTTTGTAACAGGAATAACAAGTTTTATATCATATTTTTGTGGTTTGGAATGGTGGTAATCAAGAATTAGTATATGACTCTTGAATAATATAACCGGTAAGTTTTGACACCTAGGGCTCTTATTTTCGACAAAGATTAACCAGATAGTGCCAATCAAATACGGTACTCCAAAAAACTGACAATCCAATTGATAGTTCAGGAACTTCAACTCGTTAAAATTAACTAAAAGAGATAACTGTTGTTGGATATAGCCATTTTCCGAGTTGCCATTAATTTGACTAAGTTGCTGTCGAACAATATTCACACATTTCTGAATTTCTGTCACATCGTATCCTAGTCTAATACAGTTCTTTAGAATGCTTTCCATAAACAATCGATACTTTGTGATCCTATCTATCGGACGTTGCAATAGTGACATCAAGGAAAAATCCTTCTTGTTTCGTGGTGATTGTTGACATTCAAAGAAGTTTTGCCAACCTTTAAACCACGAGTCGACAGTTGGAATAATCATTTGACGCCAATTGGTTCGATTTGGTAATTTTGTGAAATGGGAAAAATCATGGAAAATTTCCTGAATTATTCTATGTTGAGAACAATACCATTTATAAAGAAATACATTGATTCCGTTCTGAGCAATTATGTGACAATATTGAGAACACCTACTCGGCAAATTTAAGTCCGTAATTGCTGCAAACGCTCGTGTCATTTTATCGTGATACTCGATCAAGTTTGTTAAGATGTTGTATACAATTTTAATCGGAACCGGTACTTCTATCTTTACGTCTTCAATCAATTTTTGAAAGTAGTCCCGGTTGAGTGTTTTTAAATCCGATAGATATTGTGACTCTGTTGTTTTAATTTCTTCGATGGATCGTTGAAGATTTCTTTGAATGGTTATGCTGTCACGATCTTGTGGTGAAAAGGAAATTTCGAGCTGAGGTGAAGCAACATCAGTTACCGATGTAGTTGAAGTCGTGGGTATCAGTGGTTCAAAAATGTTTGGAGACAGTGTATTGGCTATCTTAGCAGATCCAATCCTTAGGCTCTCGGTTGTGTGAATGTGGGAATATGAGATTGTGTTATGATGGGTTCTTGCTGTTGATGTATGGGGGAAATTCAATGTTTTCAGTTTCGAATTAAGAATCTGAAATTGTGATGGATTCAACAGCATTGGTAAATTAGTCGCTAGGGTTATTTACTTTCCTTGTGTTCTGTTTGATATGGAGGATTTGAGAAAGCCAGTCTAAAAAATGATTTTGCAACAAACCTCTTTGATCAAAAACACACTTTGCGCGACATTGTCGCTTGACAATACCAGAACAGTAAAAAATTCCGAAAAAAAAAAATTATGATTCATTTCATCTTATTACAGAAGATAAGATCCAACGTCCCCCAATATGAGTGCCAGGGCATTGCGAAGATTAGAGCGTCAGAGATTGGAAAGAGAATTATCCGAAACACCGGAATCTCAAGATCTGGTGGTTGATGACGAAGAAGAAGAAGAAGACGAACTCGACATACCATCAAGACCCAAAGTGAATGCGTTTGCATTGTTGAATGACCTGAACGATAGTAACAGTGATAATGAAAGTGAGGACGATACTGGATTAGGTAAACCCGAGTCAGTGAAAGAAGAGGCCAAACCAGTACAGCTTGAACCAAAGTCATCAAAGAAACTGAAGAAGAAAAAGAGCAAAACAAAGCAAAAGAAAAAGCATGTTGATGAATATAGTGATGACGAATTCGATAGAATTTTACAATCAGTAAAGCAGAAAGATGAATCATCGAAAGAAAGTCTCCCAGAAACTAATTCAAACATATTAGATGCATATAACTTTGAAGAAGAGCTAGATTTAATAAGTGATCCGCAAGAAGTTTATGACTCAAATTTCAAATTTTTCACAACAAAAAGATTGAAAGAATCCTTGCCATTATTGTCTATTGGATCAGTGGCAAACTTAGATCAAGATAATGAATACAAGAATTTGTTTGGAAACTTGTCGATGGATGCCATAGATGACGCAAATGCATCCACTGCCTTGGCCATTTCCCCGGAACTATTGCAGCAATTCAAAAGATTGGCCAGATTGACCCGTGGTTGGGGAGGCAAAGATAGAAGAGGGGTTCCTGGAACAACAAGGAAATTATTATTGTCAAAAGTAAGAGATGATTGGTTGCCAACAACATTGAAGCCAATGAATATGGAAGAGATTAGACCGGACGACTATGTTAAATTCCTAGATTTCAAGGAAGAGGAAGCTAGTCTAGAAGATTTACAATCAAAAGTGAAAAGTGAAGCTGACTTAGGTGTGAAATATTTCCAATTTTCCAAGATTAACGACATAAAGGAGCGAGTGGCCAACACAAGATTTTATGCTAGTGTTGTCATGACCCCTGATCCTGAGTCATTAATGCAACTTTTGCAACAGTATCCATACCATGTCGAAACATTATTGCAAGTAGCCATGGTTTTGTTACGTCAAGGGGACAACAAAGCTACAAGTAACGCATTAGTTGAACGTGCTTTGTTTGCATTTGATCGTTCCTTTCATAAGAATTTCCACGAACTATTAGCCCAAGCTTCTAATGGTTTGCTTCGATTACCATATGAAAGGTTCATGAACCGTCAATTCCACTTGTGTTTGTTTAGATACATTGTTGCCCTTGGTGAACGATCTACATTTTACACTGCATTGACCTATTGTAAATTTTTACTAAGTTTAAACCCAGCGGAAGATCCTTTGGGTGTCAGATACTTTATTGATTTTTACGCAATAATGAGTGACGAATTCAAGTATTTGATTCAATTTACAGAATCTCCATTAGTGAAAACATATGAAAAATGGCTCACACCAGGACTTGCCTTTTCTACCGTGTTGGCTCATTTGAAATTGGAACAAACCGATAAAGCACGCGATTCATTGAAATACGCTTTTGAGAGACATCCATATACTGCCTTCAAATTGTATCAACTTATAGGATTAGGAGACAGCTTACCAATAGCCGAATCCTCATTTACCGTTTCCACAGAAGTCCTGATTGCAACTGAAACCTACCTTGTTAGATGTGGAATCATGTGGAATGATCAAAGTCATAGACAATTCTTACACGATGAATTGCAAAAATTATTCTCTACATGGAAACCAGAGAAGTCCAAAACACTCTCATCTTCATTGTTTGGTTTATTAGGATTCGCCAGTGGATCATCTGTTAACGAAGAAGTTCCATTTAACTTGTTGCGATTTGCTATTTTGTCTGGTGAAAACAAGATTATGGCTAAATTACCACAAAACTTGTTGGCTAGAAATGATCTTTTTGAATATGACTTGGTTGCCCCTAATCAAGGAGATGACCAGCCTATGGTTCTTGGTATGTTACAAAGAGATAGCAAGGTGATTGACCATTTAATTGATTACGTTGATCAAAATTTATTGGGAACTATTATTCAAAATAGAACTGCCGACGACCAAGATTTTGACGAAATAATCCGAGGAATTGAACTTCAAAATGTGAATAATGACGAAGATGACCAGTAGATAGTTATGTTATTATTACAATTTTGGGTAACATTTAACCGATATATGCATATACGTTATACATTGATGGCAGTTGCCTGACTAAAATTATAATTCGCACTATACTGATTTCTTGCAGCACAAACGACAAAAACTTGACTTGAAATCGTAGAACATAAAAAAAAAAAAATTTTACTGCTCTTATTTCAGTTTGACGCTGAACGATCGCTTGGGCTTGCGCGACAGCACACGCAAGAAAGCAAGGGAAAATCGATCATTTAATTCTACGCTTCTTCTCTACTCTACTCTTCTCTTGGCTTGCTCTCTTCTTTTGAATTTATATGAACTGATAATACCCATACGAACTCATTACTGACAAAGATGATTGCAATTGATCTTGAATTCAGACAATGGCAATGGCAGTACCAAATCTCCACTACATTTTTCATTGGTGTCATTGTTCCTGCATTGTATTATATCTACGCCAAATACATCACAAGTCAACCTAATGGCTACAACAAAATTGAAGCACCAGTTCCAATAACGTTTCCAATACCTGAAGAAGCAAGACCACATTGGAAAGGTAAGAGATTATATCCACCTCTGATTTCCATACCCAATGAACCAAACAAGGTTCAAAGTTATTGTCCTGCAACTGGACAATATTTGGGTACTTTCACCTGTACCACCAAAGATGATATGGATGAAATGATTGCCAACGCGTCCAAAGCTCAAAAGAAATGGGCAAAATCATCTTTCAGTTTAAGAAGAAAATTATTGAAAACCATGGCACAATTCATCTTAGAAAACCAAGAAAATATTGCTCGTGTGGCATGTCGTGATTCCGGTAAGACAAAACTAGATGCATCAATGGGGGAAATTATGGTGACCTTGGAAAAGTTAAACTGGATTATTCTGAATGGGGAAAGAGCCTTGAGACCATCACAAAGAGCAGGTCCTTCTAATTTTTTGATTGGATTAATGAAGAATGCCGAGATCAGATACGAACCTTTGGGGGTTATAAGTGCCATTGTGTCTTGGAATTATCCTTTTCATAACTTGATGGGTCCTATAATTGCCTCATTATTTACTGGGAATGCTATTATAGTTAAATGTTCCGAACAAGTTGTGTGGTCGTCACAATGGTTTATTAAGTTTGTTAGACTGTGTTTACAAGAATTAGACATTGATGAAAATTTAGTACAATTGTGTTGCTGTTACCCAGAAAATGCCGAATACTTTGTTTCCCACCCTGGATTATCCCATATTACTTTCATCGGATCCAAACCTGTTGCTCATCATGTTGTCACCAATGCTGCTAAACAATTGACTCCATGTGTTGTTGAATTGGGAGGAAAAGATTCTGTTCTTGTTGTGGATGACATCAAAGATATCAATGCCTTGTCATCGGTTATATTAAGAGGAACCTTCCAGAGTGCAGGTCAAAATTGTATTGGTATTGAAAGAGTTATTTGTTTGCCAAAGTCATACGAACAATTGGTTGAAATCTTCAGTGAAAGAATAAAGTCATTTAGATTGGGTTCTGACATTGACCAACTAGATGAAATAGACATGGGTGCTATGATTTCAGACAATAGATTTAAACAATTGGAAGAATTGGTTGAAGATGCCGTGAGTAAAGGAGCTAGATTGATACATGGAGGTAAACAATTCAACCATCCAAACTATCCACAAGGTCACTATTTCGAACCAACCTTGTTGGTTGACGTTGATCCATCAATGAGAATCTTTCAAGAAGAAGTTTTCGGTCCAATTTTAACCATGATTAAAGCTAACGATGTTGAAGATGCAATTGCTTTGGCAAATGGAACTGAATTTGGTTTGGGTAACTCTGTATTTGGTAACAATTTTGCTCAAATCAACGAGATTGCAAATAGATTAGAAAGTGGTAATGTTGCAATTAACGATTTTGCTACTTTCTACGTTGCCCAATTGCCATTCGGTGGTATTAAAAAATCAGGGTATGGTAAGTTTGGTGGTGAAGAAGGGTTAACTGGATTGTGTAATGCAAAGTCTATTATCATGGATAAACCTTTGTTACGTTTATTAGGCGTTGCCACGGCCATTCCTCCAGCAATCGATTATCCAATTCAAGACGACAAGAAATCATGGAATTTCGTTAAGAGTTTGAACATTGCTGGTTACGATACCAGCATGTGGGATAAAATCAAGGCATTCAAGACATTGGCTAAAGGCGGTGCTTAAAAAAAAAAGAACAGTAAGAATATTTAAATAGTTGCATCATTTTTGTTTTAGTATTATACTTGTACATTATCTCTAATAATAAACGAATTAAATGATAAATAAAAACAACGACAAAAAAAAAACAATTCAGGACAAGTTTCAAACTTTTCTTTAAAATATCAATGTATATTCGTCTCCTTATTGAGTGGCATTTATATGTAAGGTTGGAGTTGGTTTGACAGTAGCATCAACCAACAATTTAACAACAGTGTCTCTCTTCTTGTTGAAAGTAGATTTAATGGTGGACAATTCCTTGACAACTTCAGCATCTGCTTCTTTGTCAATTTTTTCATTCAATCCTTCATGTTCTTTTTCGTAGTTTTTCAATTCTTCTTCTTTTTGTTTCTTGTAGCTATCAATTTCAGCTTGAGCATCTTGCTTAGCTGACTTCAAACGGGTAGTTCTGTATTTTCTGGCTTCGTTGACAATTTCTGCTGCCTCTCTTTCAGTTTTTAATAATGATTGGATTCCTGATGACATTGTGTATATTGGGTGGTGTGGACGAGCAATTGATAAAACTATTCGTTGGACAATAACAAGGGGAGTGGTAATCACCTATGGGATTTTTTTTTCTTCTTCTGTATCAGTCGTTGTAAAAGGTTTGTGAGAATTAATTAGGTCGTGCACTTTGATACATGTTTAGCTGTGTCTCGTTGCGTTACGTTACGTTATGTCAAGTCAACGACATTTTTGGTGTCTCGCTCTTTTTTTTCACTATATACAATTTTGCAACCTTTGATTGACGACTATATATATGTATATTTCGGAATGCTTGTATTGTATATTTAAACTTCACTTTCTATATTAATACCTTCACTTACATCTCTAAATGCTTCCCAAAATTTCTTTATGATGCACCACAGGAGTCCAATTAAATTCGCTAAACAAATCAAAAATAGTGTAACTCCAAAGATAGCGCTAATTACTTTGAAAAACTCCAATTCATAACCCCCAATTAATCCTTTCGAAATTTCGAAATTGGCCAACGACATAGTTCCAATAGGGAAAGTCATCACCCAAAACCCTTTATTCCATTTGATTATTCCCAATCGCTTTGTTGTCAAAGTGGGGTTTGGATGTTTTGCAAAAGGTTTCATCTTTGAAAACACCGATGCTATAGCTAAAAATAAATAAATATACCCTGCAGCCAACAAACTAGCAGCAAGCATTGCAGAAGGTACTAAGAATGCTTGACCTAATACTTTATCAGGGATGAATTGAAACATGTTGGATCCAAATAACATAATACTATAACTAGATTGACCTGTAAACCCAATAGGTAAAAATTGACTAAACACTTGTTCTGTTTTCGGAATCTTTCTAAGCATAAGTCTAGTTAAGTACAACGCACCCACACCATGGAAAAATGCTAAAGAAACAAACAACAACATTAAACAAGTAACTTCCGTTATGGTTTTGAGATTATCGTTGGGCAACTTTGGCGCGATCAAGTGGCCAGTTGATGACACCACACAAGGACAGACTACTGGCATGATAGCAACAGCTGTAATGGAATTGAGATTGTGTTTATTAAGTTTGGACAAGAATGACAAAAAGAATAGAATGAATGAATTATATAGGGCAATTGCAACCCCAACCCACCATAATGTCCACAAGAAAATCGGATATCGGTTCCATGTAATCAAATGGATCCCATTGATAATGGTATTAAACGCCATAGAATAGACAGCAAAATATATCGATAAGGTAGGATCAGTATGGTAGCGGTATATTCGTTGCGGATAATAATAGCATGAACATATTAGCATGATGTTGGTTAGTATAAATAGCGTTACCGTTAGACAAAACAAGATAATACCTATGATTTCTAACCATCTTGCAGGATACGGGAACGCATAGAATATATTACCAGTAATGCCAGTTCCCAACCCTGCGACAAAGTAGACTGGATGAAACTCATCTATCAATTCTTTCTTTAAAAATGAGTATAATATCTCGGTCTTAGGCCGCACAGTAACACAGGTTTCATGCAGCAGCATAGATTTAGATTCTCGTTCCATGATAAGTAGTAGATTGCTCGTACTCTTTTATAAATTTCAAAAAATCTTGGGTTTTTACAGTTGTCAATATTTGTACTTCTTCGCTTATTAATTAATATCCAATATTATCGTAGTGTTATATATTTCCAGCGGAAATAATTCCATATTATTATTTTTTTGTGGGGCGGCGGGGCGGGGGATCAGATAGAGAAGGAGGGGAGAGCCCAGATGAACAAATATCCGGCGACAATTGCAGGCTATATATATTAAGTTTCCGGCTATTCATCTCACACAAGATGAGTAATATGGGTTTTTGATTCCGGAATGTGATGAAAGCGCCATGTCATCAAATGTCCGTTCAAAATTTCCTTTTTAGGCAATTATCAGTTAATATATTATTGTATTTTATTGTTAACATAATAGAAAAAGAAAACAGATCCCTATATAGAAGAAACATTAGTAGGAAAAAAAAACCGAAAATTGGGAAGAACTGAAAGGAAACGACCAGGGGAGAAATGTTTAGAAATCTTCATCAAAAGAAACATTACCAGCGTCTTGATTTCCTGCTTTTTCCATAACACCAGCTCTTTGATAATCAGAAACTCTCTTTTCAAAGAAGTTAGTCTTACCAGCCAAGGAAATATTTTCCATGAAATCAAATGGATTGGTAACATTGTAGTATTTATCGTTACCGAAAGCAACCAACAATCTGTCTGCACAGAATTCCACATACTGACACATCAAAGCACAATTCATACCCAACAAGGAAACGGGAAGAGCATCACTGAAGTATTTCTCTTCAATTTCAACGGCTTCGGTAATGATCTTTTCGATGATTTCTGGATCAGGCTTGTTTTTCAAATACGAGAATAACAAACAGGCGTAATCGGTATGAATACCTTCATCTCTGGAAATCAATTCATTGGAAAATGTCAAACCTGGCATCAAACCTCTCTTCTTCAACCAGAAAATAGAAGCAAAGGAACCACTAAAGAAAATACCTTCAATTGCTGCAAAGGCAACTAATCTTTCAGCATACAAGGCTTCTTTATCTTGAATCCATTTGATTGCCCAATCGGCTTTTTCTCTAATATATTGGATGTTTGAAATGGCATTGAACAAGAAATCTGCTTCTTTTGGATCCTTGAAATAAGTTTCAATCAACAAAGAGTAAGTTTCAGAATGGATATTTTCAATAGCAATTTGGAATTTATAAACCAGTTTGGCTTCTGGAATTTGCACTTCAGCGGCGAAATTTTCCACTAAATTTTCATTAACAATACCATCTGATGCTGCAAAAAATGCCAACACTCTGGAAATAAAAAATCTTTCGTCTTTATTCAATTTATTTTCCCAATCATCCATATCTTTACTTAAATCAATTTCTTCAGCAGTCCAGAATGATGCAACAGATTTCTTGTAGAATGTCCAAAGCTCTGGGTATTTGATTGGGAAGATAGTTCTACGGGATTTGTCACGAACCAACAATGGCTCATCAGCTTCTTGTGCTTTCAATTTGTGTCTGTTGACAACATGTTTGGCTAAAAATTCCCTATGTTTTCTTAAAGCTTCTTCTTTCTGCTTTGATTCTTCAGTTTCTGGATCGGAAGTGGTAGTGGTGGTGGCGATGGTAGATTTGGCCTCTTCGGTATTTTGAACTTCGTCTTTCACTTTGGCGTCAGCTGCTAATTTATCTGTTTGGGATGACATTATTTAACAATGGGAGATATCGATTGTAAGGTTATAAAAAAAAAAAATAATAAATTATTGAAGAAAACAATCAAACAATGGCAATAAAAAAAAATCAAATGGATCTCATCGTGTATTTATAGAGACTCAACTAAAGCCTCATGCAAGGTCCTAAATCTCGGTCTTTTGATAAAAATATATCTTAAACATTGCTCTTCTCCTGGTTGGTCATGGATTTGTATTGTGCAACTTTCCTTGATTTTCAACGGATGTGCAATTTTGTGCTGGGCCAAAAAATAACGCGACTCGTGTGTTGGATCATCCCAGGAGATTTTTTTTAATTTTTACCAAGGGAATCCAACACATATGTTTTCGAAATGACTTAATCAGGAACCTTGAGATTACTAATCACGTCTTATAATTATTTGTAGACGTGTATCGTTTGGAAGTATTGTCGTATGTTAATACCTGTTGATTATTAATTCACCTCCAAGAAAAAGACGCGTTTTTTTTTTTGGCGTACGAAGAAATTTAGCGATACCTCAGCTGAGGTATGAAGGAGAAGATGCATAGACTCCCCCCTAACTACTTCAAGCGTCTGCTATGCAATTGTTCAAAGCGATAGCATTACAAAGAAAATTGTGTTATATTTTATTTGCAGTTTCTTTTTTTATCATTCCTCATAATGCCTTAGATTGATAAACGATGAGTTTTGACAATCAGCCCATTGATGTCTCAAACCATCCGGTAATGCAAATTGTCAAACAATTCAGTAACAAGTTGTAGGTAATCGCCCTTGGGTAACAAGTTGATACAGTCCAAGCAAAAGGAAAGAGTGAAAGCGAGGAAGAAAAAAAAAAGACAATGGACAACAACTGGTGACGCCAGTTGAAATTTCGAACACAATGAAATCAAAGTCAGCCAGCAATTACAGTTACTGTGCTACCAACTCATTAGTAAATTTAAATATGGGGGAAGACAGTTCGTTATTCCTATACTCGAGATTTTGTGTACATGCTTAAAATATACATAATATATAATACAGTTTTATTTTTTTTTTCTTATCTTTGACTATTAAAAATAATATCCATCCGAAATGAAACGCAACATATACTCATCAATATGACCAATACCTTCATCGAAATCAAGATCAATGAACCCATCATCTGCATCATTGGCTATCGCAGCGGCCGAATTCATCTCCGATGGTGCAGGTGTGGCTCCAGCCGTCGCAGACTTGGTCTCCTCTCTAAAGTCGTCATCATCAATTGCAACTTCTTTCAATGCTGCACCTGCAGCAACCCTATCTTCTTCGTCTTCGGCTTGAGCGAAAACTTTACCCATTTTGGCATCCCCAGAAAAGTCAATAGTACGCTCAGTGATCTCAGATCCTATAGTGGTTGTATCACTAACGAGATCACGAACGGAAAACTTTCCAAAGTAATCAGTAGTGAATTCACCCTCTTGGATAACAACATTGTCCAACTGTCTTTTTTGGTTCGCTTTCTTGATAATATTCGACTCTATGGTGTACTCGGAAACAAATCTGTAAATATGAACATCACGAACTTGACCAATTCTATGACATCTATCTTGACATTGTTTGTCCATAGCAGGGTTCCAATCGGAGTCATAGAAAATAACTGTATCTGCACCTGTCAAGTTGATACCCAAACCACCAGATCTTGTAGATAAAATGAATACTGGGATTTTTGGATCACGATTGAATTTCTCAGTTAATAATTGACGATCTTCGATCTTTGTAGCACCATCCAATCTCATATATCTATAGCCATGGATGTTTAAAAACTGCTCCAATATATCCAAAACTTTCGTCATTTGTGTGAAAATCAAAGCTCTATGTCCCTGGGATGTCAAATCTTGCATTAAAGTGGCCAACTTTTGTAACTTACCACAGTCATACTGTAACAACGATTTATCTGGAAAGGCAATAGATAACTTGACTTGTGATTTGTGGAATGGATTCTCAACTTTATTTTCTGCTATTTCATTTATCACTTTACGTCTTGTGGAAACAGGAATTAGTTGATCTTTCATGTCCAAAGCAACAACAGCGGGAGTAAGAATCGAGTATTTTTCAATAATATCATCCATGTATGTTGCTCTTTCATTTATTGACATGCAATACTTCTTGAATGGATCATCATTATAATCACGTTGTTCCAATGTAAGAAATTTCAATAAAGATTTACCATAGATGGGTTTTCTCTCGCACCTCAATGTATTCAAATACAATGCATGTTTCAACTTTTCCTTCACTTCCATCTGATCTTCAAGTTTGAGGTGTTGGTAGTAATTTACATGGTTCGATGGATCAGCTTTTTCTAGCCCACTTTCCAATTCACTTAATTCATTGATCTGTTGTTGTAAAGGCAGAGATGATTTCAATTTCGCAGAAGATTGGCATATAAAATAATTCATATCTTCGCAGCTAGTAACATCCAAATTCAAGACATTAAAATTGATTTCGCCTTTCTTTTCAAATTGCTTACCAATCAATTGGTTTGTCATTTGATAAAACGAAGGAATTGATCTAGGCAAAGCAAATGACGTAACAATTGGTCTGACTTCAAACAAATCTGGGTGATTACAGACTTTCCTCAATTGCATCAAACAATTGATAATGGAAAGGAAATTCCCAGATGCTAACGTCTCTTTAGTCTTTGCTCTCGACATAAAATCATCATATAAAAATCTTTGTCTTTTAGATAAACGACAATAGACGATATGCTCATATTTACCAGGCATTTGTTTTTCAACATCTTTCTTCAAACGACGCAACAAATAGGGACGTAACACTTGGTGCAATCGAGCCACGGTATTTCTCGTTTCTTCATCCATTTTCTGTGTAGCTCTTTCATTTTCATCAATTAAATCTGGGTTCCCCACAGTGGTTTGCTCCAATATCTTATCCACTGGTTTTCCAAACCATTGTTGGAAATCATCCAAATTAGCAAATCCTTCTGGCATGGCCTGGTTTACTTTCGATGATGGCATCAAAAAATAGAGCAATGACCATAACTCCATTAAATTGTTCTGTAATGGGGTACCAGTTAAAAGTAACCTGTTCTCTGTGTTGAAATTCAACAACGCTCTCCATCGCGTGGAGCGGAAATTCTTGATGTTATGTGCTTCATCCAAGATCATGTATCTCCACCTTCTTCTCTTAAAGGACTGTTGATCTTGAACAACTAATTGATAGGATGTAATACAAACATGGAAGGCATCTGGTTTATTCCAACCTTTTCTCTTCTGGGCTCTTTGTTGAGGTGATCCATAGTATGTCAAAACTTTGAAACCTGGGGCAAATTTTTTGAATTCCATTTCCCAATTCAACATGACAGACGTTGGAACAATAATTAAATGTGGACCCCAAATATGGTGCTCACAAGCTAAATATGCAAGCAATGAAATGGTTTGAATTGTTTTACCAAGACCCATCTCGTCTGCAAGAATACCATTAGTGTTATTATTATATAAACTGGCCAACCAGTTCAAACCTTGCTTTTGGTAAGGTCTTAATGTACCACGTAAAAGAGAAGGAAGTGGAACGTCCTTAACTTTAGATCCATTGACAACTTCAACCTGACTTTCGTCATCTTCAGAAATCTGCTGAGTTTCTTTTTTAGTAACCAGCTCATTTGTTTCATTCTCCTCTTGATTTTCATCTTCTGACGAACTCATATTTTCGTCACTATCAACGTCTGATTCCTCGCTTTGAATATCTGCATCCATATCCACATCTGTATCTTCATCATCCGAATCTGCAACATCAGCCGAAAATAAACTTGCAAGAGCACTACCATTTTGAGTGGCCATTGTACTGCCATTGTTTCTCGCCTCCTCCTCCTCATCATCAGCATCTTCTTCCTCCTCCAGTGATTCACTTTCTGACAGGGAGCTTTCAGAATCAGAATCTAATATAGAATTTTCTTTACCATAGTTATTCTCATTGAGCTTCTCAATCAAATTCTTTTCCTCTTCAGTGTATTCTAAACTTGGAGCAGGACTTTGGGAAACTTCATCGACATAATATAAAGATGCAAGTCCTCGACTAACATCAGTTACATCATCAGCATCGCTGGAACTTAAATCACTATCATAGCTTGCACGATCTGAATCCAATTCCTTTTCTGAAGTTTGTGTGGATGATGGAGGCTCCAATGAATCTTCCAAATTGGAATACTTTTTCCTTAATTCTTCTATTGATAACTTCATGTCATTATCTTCTTCTTTTGTATGACCATTTAATTTAGAACCGTTTACGCGATTTTGTTCTTCTTCTTCTTCCTCTTCGTCTTCATCCGTTGATATATAATCATCGGAATTGATATTTTCATGTTCATCACTGGAATCAGATTTCATGCTTTCAGGTTCGGCAGTAGCTTCCCTGGATGACGTTAATTGAGCTTCTAATAACTGTGTCGAGTGTTCCAACATTTCACTCAAGTGTTGTCTGCCCTTAATTTTCTTGAGTTCTTCTTCCTTTTCGTTTTGCATTATTTGATAAACTTTATAAGCCTGTTGCCATCTTTTCTTGACAGCTTGCATTGTTAATCTACTAATTTTCTTAAGATTCTGTTTCCTTTCTTTGGCCAATCTTTCTTTTTCTCCCCTCTTTTTCTTAAAATGTTGTTCAATCATAGAAGCAATCTTTCGAGTCCGTAGTTGATGCTGTTTCCTCATTTGTTGATGCACTTTCGAAAATGCCACACCTTGTGCTAGTAAATGGTCCTGATGGGTTTCGTTGTTGGAAATACCTTGGATTTTTGGAGTGACAGAAGATGTGTTTCTAAAGGGATCAGTGAGTTTTATGTTAGACTGTGGGAGGACAACTTTACGAGCCTCGATTCTTTCTCCATTCAATTGAAGACTTCTTTCAACATTAATTTTGTAACGTATTTTCCTGAGCAATTCTTCCTGTTGTGCCATTATAGTATTATACTCGTCACTCGTGAAACTGTAATCTGGCATATTTCCTTCGTCAATGATTGGTGTCTTGAAATCGTTATCCAAAAATCTTCGAAGTTTAATTGTTAACTCTGGTGCAACTAATGTCTCATCACGGGTCTGAATAATTGACAATGGAGTTGGATCAAAATTATGGATCTTCTCTTCGTCATTTGCACCCAGAATCTGTGAATTTCCAGTCTGGTGTTCTGGTCTCCATTTTGGAATATGAGAAGGATGAGTCACTATTGGTAAAGCAATTGTTCGTTTAATACTTTTAATTCGACTATTTTTAATCGGTTCTGGTGAATCAGTGCGCTCGATTTCCTCTATGTCACTGTCATCCTCTTGTTCTGGTTCCTCATCTTCTTCTTGTTCTTCATTTGGTTCCTCATCTTCTTCTCTATCCCGTTCTTCGTTTTCATTTTCTTCCTTATTATCTTCTTCACTCTCTTCTTCAATTTCCTCATTCTCATCTTGCTCCTCGATATCGTTAATGCTTGCTTCCGATCTCGGAGGTCTTCCTCTCCTTCGGCCTGGTTTTGCTGATGTTTTTGGTGGTGGAGGAGGAGAAGGTGAAGGTGAAGGCGGAGGGGGGTGTTGAGTTTTAGGCTTTGGACCTGGTTTGCCCCTTGTATTGGTGGATTGATGGGATACTATCTCCGATTGTTGTTCTATCTTGTTTAACAAATGCTCCTCAATATCTTGGCTATTCGCTAGTACTTCCTGTCTGAATGTGTATTTTTCATCCAACAATCTTTCTTGTTGTGCTAATCTCTTCTTCTGAAACCTCAAAGGTAGGCCCTTGATTTCTGAACTATTTTCAATTTCTTTGTCCCATATTAGCTGATAATCATTTTCCTTGATGAATTCATCATATTCGACTTTGATTGTCCTGTTGTTTGCGTTTGAATTTTCTTGGGGATCCCACGATAGAAGTGACTTGTATTCCTTTAAATGATACAATTCATTCACTGCAAGGTTGAAATCCACTATCACGTCGGATAGCTTTTCTTGTTTACTCTTTGTCTCTAACTTTCTTCGTTTTGATGTAGATGCAGCTGGCTGTCGAGACACATCATTTGACCTTTTTCCATTATATTGGGTCGATGAAGACAGATTTTGACTTAGTCTCGCCAGGGTCCTTCTTAGTCTTCCATTCCCTGACATTTCTTCTTACTTTCTAGGAAAGATTAATATGGTTACCTTACAATTTTGGATCAAGTTGATAGTGATATCTGATGTAGAGAAGAAGAAGTGAGAATAAAAACAGACAAAAAAAAGAACGAGTGAAATTTTTCGGTGGAGGATGGCGCACACGCTTGGACTAAAAGACAAAAAAAAAATGTTGCGTTTCTCTGATAATTCTCCGATAGTGGAAAGGAAACATCAAAAGACCAACAGTTGCTAGAACCAGCACCAAAGATAAATATAAACGGGGAATATTTAATGTATATTTTATAATAATAAAAAATCTTCTACTAATGTACAATCAAAATGAAGAAAGAATAATGGGAGCCCGCAAAAGTAAAAATAAAAGCAAGAAAAGCTGCCCTGTCCTCTGTATTATGAGATATCCCCCTACAGGTATTCAATTGACATCCAAACTCACCCAATAATCCTTCATTTTTTACCTTCTTCTCTTTCATCAATTAATATTTATTAAACTTTTTTTTATGCTTTAGCAGAACCTGATTTGATAAAGTCTGCATTGGCTTTTTCATAAAGTTGTTGGTTTTGAACAATATCGTTGTCTGCTGACAAGATACCGCATTCCTTTTCGGCAGTCAAATCTGGCTTGGCTTGGTAGAATTCAGCACCTTCTTCTGTAAGGGCACCTAAGGATTCGGCCAAACCATTGTATGGGTATGATCTAATCATGGCTGGTTTTTCTGGGTACAATTGGAAGTAATACACAATTCCAGCAATACCAAAGATCAAACCAAAAAATACTCCATTGTGTTTTAAGGCAGTAGAGTTAGACACGAAATCATAGTAATCTGGGGACCACATATCTAACATATCTTCATCAATGTGCATTGGGTCGTTCTTGTTTCTTCTGTTTTGTTGATCGTCATATTTGGCATATGGGTCCAAAGTTTGTTTCAAGACAAACTTAGGATTCTTGTAGTCTGCCAATTCTGGGTGTTCTGGATCTGCTAATTCAATGGTTCTACCATTCGTTTGGTCGTAGATGGTTGTTTGGGTGGTGGCATTAGCATACGATCTTGTGAGGGCAATTCTGGAAACAGTATTGATAGCTGCACCTCTACTTGGAAGAGACACGAGTCTTGAAGATCTTAATCCTAATCTTGATATCATGTTTCGAGTGGTGGGGGGAGGAAGTAATGTCGACGAGCGATGTAATTGAATAGATATACTAATGAATTGGAGAGCGAAATATTTTTGTTTTCTACTGTTCTTTTGCTCTGTCTCTCTCTTACTTTAAGTCCAACTAGCCAATGATATTTCCTGAGAAAAAAATTACTAGGTCGTGTACTTGTACGACAATTGTGATATCCAGTATTTAAGTTGGTATCTATCAACAGTGTCATAAGAGGTAGCTTGTTTCAAATGAAATGATCAGGAGATACATGGATCATCTACAATCCATTGGGTTCTTCTTCGTTGATTTTCCTTTAGTCTTTTTTTTTATTTATTATAATTGAAGATAATATACAAACTGAATTACTATGTAGCATTCTTTTTCAAATGAATAATTATAGCATCCCTTCTAGATTCAGACCCCCCTTTTTTTAAAAAAAACGAAATAAATATAAGCTGTCTCTTATGCAATATACCAAACTAAGTGATCATGTAATACTCTGTTTATTCTTGTTTGGTTATTTTTTGTGGTTGACCAAATGGAATCTTACTGACTGGGGATGCTTCTGAGTTGGCGAAATCCAAGGTAGCAGAATTGGCGTCAAAACTTTGACCAACATATTTAGCAAAGAAGGCAATTCCAAGGAACACTGGAAGAAATGCAAATGCCACGCTTGAATTACGAATATTCCAGTATTCGTGAACTGGAGGTGGGTTCAAATTGAAACCGAATTTGTTAGCGAATGGAGCAGCTTCGGCAGCTGAAGCACCTGCTGTGTGTTGCAATCTTCTAGAGATTATTCTACCGTAATTTCTCAGTGATCTGGCAAACATTTTGTATGTGTATGTGTGTGTGTTTGGATGGGTGTATATATATCTATGATGGTAGTATTAAAGGTTTGATATATTCTACTCCCAGATAATTTTTTTTTGGTCGTACTGAAAATTCAATGTTAAGAGCCTATTAAAAGGGGAAGAGTTTTGTGTTCGTTTGCACGACCTTTGTTTACAAGTGAACAATATATAAGAACAACAAAGTTGATACCATTATGCGGTATTACTCTTATAGATTTCATCCCTAAAGAGTTGTTAAACTATTATTTGTATATTTAATCCATGGCTGTATAGACTTGACTCATTTATACAATTTTTTTTTATATCAAAGAATGAAACAAAATAAGATGAAAACATATGGTTGTCTGGAAAAACCGCTTTCCCAAAGGAAATGATTGACAACCAATCCATTGATGTGTAATTCTGTGGTAATGCGATGGTGAAAACATGAATGTAGTCGTACTACTTTCGACGCAACTGTATTGTGTTGCAAAAATGAAAAAAAAAAAGAGTACAACTTGATTACACTGTTTCACTTCGGACAACCGCTAGATTGAATAACCATGAATTGTTTTGGTGTATTAGAAATCACCCCCATTGATGGGACTATTATAAGCATATCAATTAATCTGCATCCCGGGAAGAGTAAGTTTATCAAAAAATCACAAGCCTTAAACAGTATATTCTTGCCTTTGCAGCCACAACAGGTTTTGACAGTTGGTAGGTCTCGAACAAAAACTGTATTCGTCAATAATCCAACAGTTTCTATAAACCATGCTATTATATGGTCAGTTCAATTCGAAGAAGAATTCAGTCCTGTGGTGTATATTCATGACACGTCTAGAAATGGAATTTTACACAATGGTTTGGAAATGGGGAATGGTGTCACCGCTGTTTTGAATGACCAAGACACAATAGAAATCCAGACAGCTGCAAAAATTACTTTCAAATGTACGACCGAAGGACTCATATCTCTGACTGAAGTTAACCATCCAATTGAAGACTGGGAAATTACAACTAAATTGATTGGAAGTGGTTCTTTTGGATCAGTTTTTGTTGCTAAGAAAATAGGTTCACCAAAACTATATGCCGTGAAGATTATTCAAAAGAACCGATCGTCATACTTCGAAGACAATGAAGTTAATTACGAATCTGGGTTATTGAAAAACATCCAACATGTACGTGAAAAGTTTTGCGTTTCACCTTTTCTCTTGTTTTACTTCATACTAACACCTCCGACTAGCCCAACATTATTAAAATTTACGACACAATAGTTCGAAACTCATCTGTATACATATTTCAAAACCTTGTGTGCGGCGGAGATTTATTTTCTTATCTTGTTTGCGACGGTTATTTGCGAGCAATTCCAGAGAAAGAAGCCATATTTATAGTATATCAATTAATGAAAGCATTGTTGTATTTGCACAAAAAGATGAAAATAGCCCACCGTGACATTAAACTTGACAATGTGTTGCTCGAATTACCTATTCCACAATCAAAAATCTACTTGTGCGATTTTGGAATTGCAAAATACCTTGGGCGCAAAAAAACCAAGACATGTGTGGGTACTCTCGAGTATAGCGCCCCAGAAGTCTTCGAATCGGATTCCACTGGCAAAAGATCAGTTAAACCATATGATTTTAAATGTGACATGTGGTCTTTGGGAGTGATAACTCACATTTTATTATCTGGGATATCGCCATTTTATTCTGATGACAGAGAGAGTATTATCAATGCGACCCGGAGAGGGAAACTAAATTTTGAGAAACCACAATTCAGAACAGTAAGTCTGTCGGGAAAATCCTTTGTTAGACAGCTATTACAAGTAGATCCTAACAACAGAATGGATATTGAACAAGCTTTTGAACATGTTTGGATAAAATTGAATTGGCTGAAGCTAGAGAAATTCTATTGCGAAAAAATACAATAAATATTGAAGAGAAGAGAGAGAGTCGAAGTGGAAAAAAAAAAAATTAAGAACTAGAAAGAAACTCCACAGGCATTCTTTTTTTTTCACTATATTTTATTCATCAATCACCACACATGTCATCATACCAAGGTTCAGGTGGTTATAGGCCGAGAGGATACTCTTCTGGATATCATTCAAGAGGAAGAGGTGGGAGTCGTGGAGGCTACAACAACAACTACAGCAATGGCTATAGAAGCAGACCCCAATCATCATCGACATCGTCATCATCAGGAGGAGCATCATCATCATTATCATCATCATCGTCATATGCAGGTAGCTACAGGGCGAGACAGAATCTATATCAGCAACACAGCGTAATCCCTAGAAACAATGAACTTCAGTTGTGGATGGGAGATTTGGATCCTAATTGGACAGAAGAATGGATTACTTCTTTGTGGACAAAATTGGTATCGAGACCACAACAAGTTAAACTTATGAGGGATAGACTAAACCCCCTGAGAGCAAGTTATTGCTTTATCACCTTCAAAGATCAGGAATCTGTTGACTTGGCCATTCAAAGAAATGGGCAGAAAATACCGGACTCCGATAGAGTTTTTAAATTGAACCATTCTGGAAAGCATGCAGGAGGAAAACAAGATCATGGTGCTCCTGGGCCGGACTATTCTATGTTCATCGGAGATTTGGCACCAGAAGTTACCGATACTACATTGTTCACTAAGTTTAATTTGAAATATCCAAATCAAATAAAACAAGCGAAGGTGATTGTGGATTTAAATACCAAGAAGAGCAAAGGGTTTGGTTTTGTTAAATTTTTCTCGGGTGAAATTATGAACAAAGCATTAAAGGAGATGCAAGGATATACAATTGGGTCAAAAGCAATTCGAGTGGGCCTAGCTGCAGGGTCAAGTTCAGATGCCACTTCTCAGCCAATAACTAAATTCGACCACCATAAAATTCATCTTTCGCAGCCACAACCATCATTGAACCAATTAACAGATCCAAACAATTCATGTTTAACAGTCAAAGGGCTATCGTCAAGAATCACTGAGATAGAACTTGAACAACAGTTTATTGCATTTGGCGATCTAGTATATTGCCAGATTTCTAATGATTTCCAAACAGGGTATGTCAAGTTTTGCTTGCGATCCGCAGCTGAGACTGCATTTTTGAACTTGCATGGCTATATTATTAATGATTGTCGTCTACAATTATCATGGGGAAGCTGTATTCTTGTGAAAGGATCAAATACTAATTACGCACCAAATACACATGGCGACAGTTACGAAAAGGCAAAAAAACTGCCAGCTATATATTCATCTGTTGACTACCCTCATCAGAGGTTAGATGAGCTACTGGGAAAAGATATAAGCAAGCTCTCCCATCGACTTTGTGGTAACGTCCCACATTTGACAAGCCAAATTGATGAATTATATCTTAACAGTAAAAAGTATAGAAAAAATTTATTAGATTCAGCGTTGTACTAACGGCTGAGTAAATGTATATCACGATCTTTACCTGGACAATTTACCTCTAATTCATCGTGGTTGCTGTATTGTACACCACAGTACCAGCAATAACTGTGAGTATGCCTCAAGTAATCAAGCAACTGTGGCAATATTTTATCGCCGTCTTCTTTTTCTTTTTCTTTCTCTTCGTACAATTGTTGCTGATCAAGTATTTTAGATTTCGACTCTATGGACTGCACCTTTCTTAAATCCTTTCGGCGTAGTATAGTATATGCATATGGTCTCCATAGCGGATTGATATCATCGACATTCTTCTTTTCATCTAGGAACTCGTCATATTCTCCACTCAATTCAAAAGCTAACTTCATCATCTTTTTAATATCCTTCGCTTCGATACGTTCTTTTTCAGCAGATGTTAATTTTAGTTTCAACTTTTCAGCATCTTCTTCTTTAAACTCGGATGTTTTAACCTCACCTCCGATCCCGCGACGACCAGTTCTGAGAGAAACCTTTACTGGTTCTTTAATTGCATCTTCTGAAATCCCAAGAGTGCCTCCTACTTTATATCCCATTTTCTCCATGATCGAAAGACCAATAGATTTATGGTTTTCCTTGAAAAGTGACTTGTCCAATTTATTTTCGACAACTTTTGGGTTAGACTTCTCGTGTAGTTTCTCTTCAGCTTCTGGTACAACGAACGACATATAATCTTGATCAAGTTCTTCTGATTGTTGTTCTGGCTTTGATTGATCTATGGTTGGAATTTTGAACTTCTTTTTAGTAATAGGCAACTTGGATCGTGAATTATCATCTTCACTATCTTCATCTGAATCACCAAACACATTTATATTTCTCTTCATTCATGAATTCATTAATTGGAGGTAGTTAATGCAAAGAGCTCATCAAATAAAGTAAAAGAAAAAAAACGAATATGTATTTTAATTGTCCGGCTTTGTGACATGATATGATGATGCTACATATCTATGTCGTTGCGACATACGCGTCTGACCTTCTATTTTTTTTTTCTTTTCCTTTTGGTTCTGTTTTTCTTACAACCACTTTATACAACAGTATATTTGAGTGTTTCATTCTTCGACCTAGTTTGATATCAAATAACCCTGTGATCCATCAAGATGGTTACTAGAAACAACAGCGAAAGCAGTCCATCCATTAGATTTGATAAACCAATTGTTCCCACTGTTAAGTCACCAATATCCAATAAGGAATTAATCAACAGACTAGCTGGCTTACACGATGAACTATCCAATATTGATGATTCCAATGTCAACTTATCATCGTATACTGCCGATTTAGCTAATAAAAAATTATTGAGCCATTCGAGTGTGGGAGTTCAAGCCTACTTATGCTGCTGCCTTTCGGATATATTGCGTATCTTTGCCCCCAATGCTCCTTATTCAGCACAACAACTTTCAGATATTTTCAGGCTATTCTTCAAACAGTTTTCAAGATTATCCGACAAGAAAGATGATCCCTTTTATCAACAACATGTGTATTTATTGAAAAGAGTGGCCGAAGCAAAATCTACCATTTTGATTACGGATTTGCCAGACCTGGAATCGTTAATTACCAGTATATTCAACACATTCTATAATTTAGCGACGAAAGGATTTCCATCAGAATTGGAAACTATCATTACTGATGTATTGTCAGAAGTTTTATCAGAAGCGGAAGTTGTACCCCACGAAGTGTTGCAGTTGGTATTAACGAAAATATCAAATCATGATCCAAGCAAGTTGTTACTGAATAATATTTCAAGCCCCGAATTCAACTTCTCGTTGGCTATTTGTGAAAACAACATGGATAGAATGTCAAGATTGGTTGCTCAATATTTCTCCGAGATTTTATACGACAGTACTAACTCAATGGAAGAAGAGGGATCCGACGATGCAAATGAGGATAAAAATTCACGCAGGTCTGGAAGCAATCCCTCAAAAGCAATGGAAGTTTTGAAAAAAGTACATCATTTATCTATTCAATTATGGAAATTCATCCCAACAGTCTTATCTTCTGTGATGGCTTTGATTGACGATGAATTGAACGCCGATGACGACAAAGTCAGAATTCTAGCCACTGTTACTATTGGTCAAATGTTGGGTTCCCCTGTTTATTCAACAGTTTCGACTAAGGTTAACTTTTTCATTACTCACAAGCAAGTGTGGAGCAACTGGTTGAAAAAAACAGCAGATATATCTGCCAATGTTAGAAGTAAATGGATACAACAGTTACCAAACATTGTTTCATCAAATGGTTATCTCACAACTGAAATTAATGCTATGTTATCAACATGTTTGCACAAGTGTCTCATTGATTCTGACGAACGCGTCAGAGAAGCTGCCTGTACCACTATAAATGATATCCCATATCAACAATTTGTCAACAAACTTGCAACTCCAGAGATTGTCAAGACTTTATTCCAGTTGATCAGAGAAAAGAGTTCAACCATTAGACAGACTTCGGTCGAGATATTGAGTTCAATTTATGCTAAGAACATGAAATCTGAGAACGACGAAGCGATCACAGAAGAATTGCAATCCTTGATTACCAATATTCCAAATCAACTTCTATCATTAGTATACATAAACAACAAGAATATTACCGCATTGGTTGATTTATCAGTGTTTGACACTTTGCTTGAAATATCAGAGCCCGAGACCCACAAACGAGTTGAAAGGTTGGTCCAATTTTACGACGGCTTGGATGATAAGGGTATTGAGGCTTTTGTTGCAATCAACAAGCGACAACAACAATTATCCAAAGTTTTACTCACATTTTTAGAAACCGCTGAAGAGTTCAATAGAGGTAAAGAACCAGAAGATAAAGAAAATGGTGGTTCCGATGATGGTCAGAAAGAACTAATACTAAAGTTAGATAAAATTATCGACTGGATTTGTGTTTCCTTCCCTGACGGTTTAAACACTGCATCATGCTTGGAAAGATTCTATAAATTGAACCGTATTAGATTCTTCCATTTAGTCAAGGTTTGTATTTCATCAGATTCGGATTCCAGCACTATTAGAAATTCCATGAAAGAGTTGCTTAATAAATTGAGTGAAGCCAAGAATATTCGTTTGGACGACGAAAGATCTAATGTGACGACCACAGAAATGTGTGAGAATTTTAAGCTTCTACTATTACGAGCTTCGCCATTAATTTATAATCGTTCGAACGTGGAAGATTTGATTGACTTCTCTAAGGATAGCAGCAATAAATATTATTCGCCAGCTAATGCTTTGCTAGAACAAATCTCGTCCACCATCCCCGATGTCTTCAAATCACATTTGAGATCTTTGACTGGTTTGGTTGTCGATGAGCAAGACCAGATTGCGAATAAGTCCCACGCATTGAAAACTATCTATCATTTTGTGAAGAAATACCCTGATTCGTTTCCGAAAGAAATTTCGTTTATTAGTGCATTAAAGAAATTGGCAATCAAAGGAACTCCCTTGGAAGCAAAATATGCTGTGAAGGCAATTGGGTTAAGTGACCAAAGGGAAGTCTCCTGTGCTGCAATAATCAGTGATATATTTCCTTTAGATATTGATAATAATAACTTTGCAACTCTCTTGAGTTCTATCGCAGAAATATTTGTGGTTGATAGATTAGCTGTTCTGGAGAAAGAAAATGAGTTGACACCATTGTTGATCAAACAGCTTTTGTTGACCAACAGAAATGTCGACCGTGATAGCCTTGAAGGAAAGGACTGGCTAAGTGATGATCAAGTGGAACAACATCCATGTCTTAATGAGAAGCTTATTTCAATTCGCTTGTTGGTTAACAACTTGAAAAGCTTAGATACGGAGAATGTTTCTGACGAGGTTAAAGAAGAAGCGAAACAAAAAGCATTACCAGTGATTAAACTTTTGATGTCCTTGATTGGAAACAACGGGGAAATCATTAACAAAAAGGATTCCACTTGGCCCACACCAGATGTGTATAAGCTGAGATTGAGACTTGCTGCGGGGTTGTACATGTTGAAGTTAGCCAAAATTCCTATCTACAGTGAGACCATGTTACTGGCTAGCACAAGAAGATTGACATTTTTGATTAATAATGAAAGCTATCATGTGAGATCCGGTTTTATTACCAGTTTACAAAAGAAGTTATATGACGAACTGATTTCAGAAAAGTTTTTGGCAATCATATTTTTCAGTGCATTAGAACAAAATCAAGAGTTGAAAAATGATGTGACTATGTGGATCACAGCCATGTTTAAGCGTCTGGAATCAAAGAGGGATATAAAGTTCGAGAAAACATTGGTCAGATTAATCCATATTATAGCTCACCATGAACAGTTTTTGGAGATTAGCAAAGATGGAAATGAAGAAAGCATGCTTGCATCGTTTAACTACGCTTCCAGATTCTTGATATTTTATGTTCAATTGATTGCGACCCAAGATAATATTTCGTTGTTGTATTATTTTGCAAGTAGGGTCAAACAACATAGAGACGCCACTATAGCTACTTCCGATTATGAAGCAGAGAAGCCAACGGAGCAGATATTGAATTTATACCGAGTGGCAGAATTGGCTCAATTGGTAATCAAGACCTATGCTGATGGTAAAAATTGGCCAATGCAAACATGGCCAGGAAATATCAGCTTACCGCTGGATATTTTTGCCCCAATGGCATCTTCAAAAGAAGCACAATGGGTTGTCACACAAATATTTATCCCTGAAGCTCAACAAGTTGAATTGGCAAATATTATCAACAAGAGATTACGTAATGTTACAGCAGTTAAAAAAGTATTAGAGTCTTCTGGTGTTTCAAAATCGCGTCAAAAGCGTTCAAAGGCTGCTGGTTCCCGAAACTCTTCTGCAAAGAAACAGAAAGTGATCAAAGAAAAGGTTGTGTTAGAACCTACTAGAAAGAGTTCAAGGTCGACCAGTAAGGTAAGCTACAAGGATCAACTAGAATCCGATGACGAAGAAGAAGAGTTTGCTGATGATGTAAATGACAGCGATGAATTCGATGTTTAAGTATAAATTTGTAAAAAAAAAAAAATACAAGAATGTGTATATTAATGAAACATAATTAACTCTACTTTTTCTCTATGCTTCCATTTCGTTAAAAGAATCTATTCTACCATTCTGTACCCAATCTTCACCGAAAATTCTCAATCTTGCAGCGGAAGGATACTTTTTATTTGCCACCACCCCAGTCAATTGGGTAACTAGAACAAACAACAATTTCTTACCTTGTGAACCATAGTTCCTCAAGAAATGTTCAGCACATGCTTCCCACCAGTTGCTTAGAACAGCAAAATGAGCATTAGTTAACAACAGTTGGTCCATATTTGCTATTCTAGCCAAGAATGTCCACGAGGCTGCAAATGAGTACAATGGTGGTTGAGGTAAATAATCTGTAATACGAGTCATCACGGCCCAGATGGTCATGATACCACCAATTCTTTCATCATATTTGACGTCGTCTTCCCATTTGTTACCCTGGGTACGTTTCCACCCCATTCTTATTCGTCCTTCTTCAGAATCTATAGCACATGTGTACCCAATGATGTAGGGACATTTTTTAACAAATCTTGCATTTAAGAAATATTCAAATTCTGGATATGTGTGAAGTAAAGTATAAGCTAGATGGGCTAGTGGAAGAGCAGACTTTGGTCGAACTATGACTTCGGTTTCTGCTTGATCTATAATGGCTTTGGCCACAAAGTTTAATATCCATTTGAATATCAACTCGTTTGATTTTGTAGGGTTGATTAATTCCAAAACTTCGGCACCAACTTTGCGTAGTTGCGAAATTGAATTTGATAATTGACCAAACTTGATATTGATTTTTCTTTTATGTTGATTAACGAGTTTCTTCAAATCCTTGTCTTCGTTCAATTTTAAGACAACGTTGTTCTTGATATCTTTGATGTCTTGTTTATACTTTAGGAAATCCTTTTCGATTCTGGCATTATTGGTAGTGGCTAATTTCGATATCTCGTCTTTCTTTTTCTGTTCAAGCTCTTCCTTTTCACGTTGATCCTTTAATTCCTTTTCTTTCTTTGCCTTCTCTTCGGCTTCCTTTTGTTCACGTTCTTCTTTAGCTTTACGTTCACGTTCTTCTTGTTCCTTACGTTTACGTTCTTCTTCCACACGTCTTCGTTCTTCTTCTTCCTTACGTTTGCGTTCTTCTTCTTCTCGGCGTTTTCTCTCTTCTTCTTCTCGGCGTTTTCTTTCCTCTTCCAAACGAATACGTTCCTTTTCTCGTCGAATTATATCTTGAACTTCATTGTTTTGTATTTTCAATTGATTATCAAAATCTTCAACCAATTGAGATATATTGGCACTGGCTAATGCATAATGACTCTGAATCTTCAAGTTCAATACTTTATATCTGTTATTGAATTCCTGTTCTTTTGACTCCACTAGGGAAGATGTATAATTTTCTATATTTCGGTATGCCTCTTGAAAGATATCATTCGAAACTTTACTCGGAGTGACAGTCGCATGTGTATTAATCAACGGAAGTGGAACTGGTTCAGGTAATACCTCCATTGCTATGTCAAAACTATCTGGTAGCCCATACCTCATATTAATTGATTTTTGGATTGGTATGTATGTGTGGTGTAAGCTGGGACAACAATATGTATATAGATACTGAAAAAAAAAAATAATAAAAACACATCTATAGAAATCTTAGACATCAAGTATATTCTCCATTGTGCACGACTTTTGTCCGCACTTTAACTGGAACAAATAAAAATCTCAAATCTTTATGAAAAATTTTCTACAAGATATCAAAGACCAACGACTATCAATACCACACATAAAATGAATAAACAATTCATTCGTTCATTCAGTAAATCCAGCATAATATTGAAGCCTGGTTATTCTACTGTTCAACCAGTTCACCACTTGGTCAAAGTTGAAAAAGCCAAATTGAAACCAGTGTATGAAGAAGTTTTGATTCCAAAGGATGATATTCGTTCCAATAGTTTTAAGCCAACCGAAGTTGCCCAAGATAGAGTTCAAGAATATTATGATAACGTTTTGGCTTCTGATTTAATGTTACATTTGTATGAACATGGTGCCAAAACCATTGTTGGTAACAAGAAACGTTCTTGGGGTACTGACTCTCCATATAAATTGTACCGTCAATTACGTAAACCAGTTGGAAGTACAAGACCAACTAAAGATATCCATCCAATAAAACATTCAAATATACCTAAATTAGAAAGTATTGTTGTTCAAGCCTACAACAAAAAGGCTTTAGAATCTTCATGGTTGAACATCACTACTAGATTACAATTATCCACAATCACAAACCTCAAACCAAAGGTCCTTCACAATAAGTCCAATATTTTACCATGGAAAGTGAGAGTTGGTAAAGCTTGTGGTGCCAAAGTTGAATTAGTTGACAGAGATATGTCCCAATTTATCAGTACATTGACTGAATTGGTTTTACCAAGAATCAGAGCTTTCAAAGGTATTCCAATAACTTCAGGTGATAAAAATGGTAATATTTCTTTTGGTTTAAACCCAGAAGATTGTCAACTCTTTCCAGAATTGGAACATTTCCAAGAATTGTTTCCAAATTTGACTGGTTTGCACATTACCTTCAAAACTTCTGCACAAACTGATGATCATGCTAAGACTTTACTTAGTTGTTATGGTTTCCCATTTGCTAAAACTCATTGATCTTCCAATTTATATTTCTGTATATATTCCCTGTCGATTTTAATAAATAAAGAACGATTGTGTAAATAGAATTTCACATCTAAGTAAGTATTCGTTGTAGTATAAAAAAAAAATATATGCGTGTCTCATTGTTTACGTGACTGAAAATTTACTTGTTCCGTGCAAAAACAACCACTAGTCCAAGTTTAATTATCCTCAGACGACCAAATGTCGACAAGTCAAACGTTAATCACCTCCGTTATACATGAATATGAAATACTATATACTTCACGACTAACCCAGAAGTCGAAAAACTGGAACGATGGAAAATTGAAGTTTTATGAGTTTAACAAGAAAATTGAACTTCATAATGAAGATGGCAATTTAATAGCAACCGATTTTTATAAAGCTAAAACTGTTGAGAATATCCTAGATAAACTCCTATGTGAAGATAATGAATTCAAACTACCCAATGCCAATTTTCTTGTCCAAGTTCAAGGGAAAATACGTGCTTTTGAAAGAGAAGTGAATCTTAGAGCAAAATCCGATGATAGTCAAGGCAGCCAGAAAACTGCAAATCTTGGAGTGAAAAGAAGTTTAGTACACCAAGATGCTTCGTCTGTGGTAAAAATTAAGAAGGAGAAACCCATGCCTAATGTGTCCCCATATGCAAGAAGAGTTGCAAGTACAAGAAGTTTTGTCATAAGAGACGTGCCACCTCCACAGAAGGAACAACAACCTGTGAAAAGACCAATACACGTTACTCCACAAGTAACCAAAGTTCTCAATAATAATTCCTCGAGATATAAGCTAAAATTGGAGAATGGGTCAACGGTGGTGCCCAGTGTGGATTCAAACCTGTTCAAACCGCAACCTCAATCAAAACCAGAAATGGCTAATGGAACCAAAAAGCGTTCTACTAAAGAGAGCATATCATCTGCTACAATTATACCAAATAAGGCTACAAACAAACTAGAACAATTGTCAACCAATAAGGAACCAAATATGAACATATTATTACAAAGCACCGATTGCAGAATAGCAAAACGATCTTCAATCAGAATACCACCTAAAGCGTCAACACATTATCAATTCATGTATGCACCAAGCGATGGAATTCTGAATATTGGAAATAAGAATTCTCGTGAAGGGTCTTATGAGCCAATGGTTGTGAGTAGTTCTGATGTTGAAGGACCTGATGTTTCAAATGAAGGGGATATTGGTGATATAGTTGGAGAACCAAAAGAGAAAGAACAATCTAATACTAAAGAAAAGAAACCAAACGAAGAAGTTCTACCACCACAAAATGAAGATGAAGATGATGATGAGGTAGAAGATGATAGAATGGTTGATGATAACGATGACTATGACGATGACGATGATGACGAAATTGACGAAATACAGAATCTGGTAGACTTGCAATATCAAGCAGATATTCAAGATTTAGAAGAAGACCGAGAATATAATCCTCTGGAATCTTCTGATGAATTAAGTGATTCGATAGAACCATCACAGATGAGGGCTGTAGAAAGAAAAAATGGTGTTGGGTTTAGCAAAACTAGTGAATCATCCGACAGTGAAAATGAAATATCTGATTTTCTTGGTACATCGGAAACAAATCCGATCCAGGGACGTACATTACGTATAATTGACAAAACCGTTCATGAAGAAGATGAAGAGGAAGACGCCGATAAGGACTATGACGTTTCTGAATTGGAGCAAGACAGGAAATTTAAAATGATGTTGGAAAAAATGAGAAAAGATGAAGAAGCATTAAATGATATCACAAACAAACGAAGTAAATCCAAGAAAGAATACAATGAAGCTGCTGAGTTTAATTTACAGTCTTTTTTTTTATTATTTAAACTAAAGCGCGAAATTAGATGACACAATTAATTGTACACTTCTTCATTTTATTTGCTTGTGACTATGTACAAATAGTTTTGTCCATATTAGTATAAACAATTAGGTCAATTGGTTCATAAAAAGAAAAAAACACTGTATCTACAGATTCTGAAATGGAAGAAATATAGTATATATTTGTCTTTAGTTTTTTTTCCCCAAAAAGTTATATATATAGCTAGAACAGTCAATATTCATCCAATAAACTACCAAATCTATTCGGTAAGTTTTCTTTGATATTCAGCAATTTTTTGCAGTTGGTCTTTGGTTCTTTGTTCTCTAGCTACAAAAATAGGAACGAAATTAGATGTAAATATTTTAATCACAGGAAAGGAAGAAACCATCCCATTTATTGCCGAAACAGCGGGAAGATTAGATATTCTAGCAAGATATCCTTGAGCTGGAAGTTCAGTATAGTTAGGATTAGCAGTAACAACGGAAGTTTTGTTATTGTTGTTAATGTTGTTCAAGGTATTTGCATTTTCTAGTACTGTAAGTGAATTGGTTGTTATTTCTCTAATATGTTGGGGAAGTACAAATGTAGCAGACATTAATTAGGAATATAAAGAAACTGAATAAGTAGGTGGTGATAAATTACAAAAAAAAAAAAAAATGATGAAAATGAAGATCCCATTGGTAGATCTTTCGTGTGTATAATTTGATAGTATTTATAGTTTGCGAGAAAATGCTGCAAATCCTAAAAAAAAAAAATAAGAAATGCTACACTGACAATCAATCCGCCCACTTAATGATGATCTACCAATGCTTTCCCATTGTGTTGAGTATACTAACATTAGTATTCTCACTTCCGGATCAATCACAATCTTGTATAACAAATGAGAGAATTCCCTTTACAGGTTACAAAGTTGAATACCAACTAAACCTTTACAATTTTTGCGGTGAATATCATTTACTTTACTGTAATGACAATAAACTTCTTTATGAAAGTAGCCTAAATGAAACCATTCCTTGGACATTGCCTATTAATTTCAGCACATTATCAGCCCCGCATTCCAATACATTTATTCTTGCAAGAAGGAAGTCCTTTGCGTTAAGAAGTCTACCGATATATATGCCAAACACCCTTGTGGGATCGTTGTATTATGGGGAAGATTTGGATAATATTCAATTCAAACCACTAAACAAAACGTCAGTATTAAAAAGCATACCATTGCTAGCAGCAAATATATTCCGAAATTGGGTGGAATTAAATTATAAATTGAACTTGATCTATCATGTTCCTATATTAACCACACCTAGTGTTGATTCTAAAAGGTTCAATTTTGGGTTTTTTGAAAGCAACAAGGTGGAGAATAATTGGGATAAGTATATATCTATTAAGGAAGATTATAGCTACAAGTATGATTCCCGGGTGTTTATTCGACAAGCAATTGATAATGCGTTAGACCATGTGAATTATTTGATTAATGGTAGTAAGTTATTAAGGTGGAAATTCGATAAAGCGAATATCAAAAAAGAAAACATTGGAGTCAGGCTTTGGTGGAAAATCATTTTGCTATCAAAGGTGTTAAAAGAAGATATGTTTGAAAACATGGTTAAAAAATTTGATACTTTCTTTAAATATTAAATATTAGAGACATAGAAAAATGAAGTGATATGTTTGTATGTAATATATATTGGTTTATCTAGTCACGTAAGCAACTGTCATATCCAACAGCCAATGTCATTCCTATAACAAGATCAAACATCCCTCTATTATCTATACCACCAAAAACATCATTATCTTCATAAATCGTTACCCATCCTAATTTGTTCTCATCTGGTACATCGTCTGCAGTGTTTTTCACATAATATAATCCATCACTTTCACGATAGAACTTATCTGTATCAGTACCGTAATCATCATGTTGACCTTCAAGGTATTGGTTATTTGGATCACTATGGTTTCGCACACTTCTAATCACTCTTTTCTTAATTTTACTTTCAAATGGTCTGAACATCGACAATACTGGTGGGAAACTTTTGCCATAATCATGACCATAGATATATTTCGGTTCAAACTCTTTAAATCTTATACTTTGACTATCTGGAGGAACAAAATTTTGATGAAAATATATGTTTTTCTTACCAATAAATTTAAAATCTTCCTCTGTGTGGCCCTGATACGAACCTTCATAGTATGTGGAAATCTTTTCTTTGAGTCTATTGACTTTACTAGCCCTGACACGTGGAATGGATCCAATATTCCATGGAACCCCATGCAAATCCCGGAGTTCAAAATTCTTGAAGCATGACGGATATTTTGCTCGAAGGTTGTCATACGGAAAATAAGTCTTGTCAATAACTTCTTTGTATGACACTCCGTTATATGAAGTTTCATCTTTAAACTTCATAATTGTACCCTGATTCAAGAAATTCTCTCTTGGGGTAGTGAATGTAAAGTACCCACCATCAGCCAGTGATTTTTTTGTTATGATCATGTATGGTGCTTCGGAACTGTCGTTTAAACTGCCAGAGTCTTTAAATATTAAACTGTATCCGGATGATGAAGTTGGTTCAGAATGGTTTGGATCGTTGCTCACAACTTCAATGAAATAACCAGGAGCATTTCTGCAGTACATGTGTTTCATTCCTGGGTTGGTTGTCAAATACAAATCCTTCCCAAATTTCAAAATATGGTACTTCCAAAATGGTGAATCAGGTGATGCCATGAATTCTGATGCAGTGATTCCTGTAGTTGATATTGATCCGCTGTTAGCTTTACTAGAATATGAGTGTTGTGGAGATTTTGGAGGCACTGGTGGCGGTGGCGTCAAAGAAAGCTGGGGTGAAGTGGTGGGACTGGTTCTTGAAGTGGTTGAAGTTCGAGCTGTGAATGTGGATTGTTGATCTTCAACTTTAGTGTGGGTGAGATAGGTGTATTCTTGTGACTGTGAATCTGGAAATTGACTGCTCTTAAAAGTATTAACGGATGTGGATTTCTTAAGATTTGAAGTGCTGTCGGATTTCTTTAATATATTAGTGAATTTCTTGAAGGAATGTTTGATTGAATGTGCGTGATGGAAGTGCGGCGATTTTGGTTGTGGTTCTTTTTGCCCCTGTTCTTGTTCTTGTTCTTGCTCTTGTTCTTGTTCTTGTTCTTGCTCTTGTTCTTGTTCAGGGAGATGATATTCAAATGGATTTTCAAGATGTGTAGCAGAATATTGGCTGGTGAAGATTTGACGATGAAATGTTTCGTCTTGGGGCGATGCTAAAATTGGTTGCGTGCTAAATTCGTCTGCGAGAACGCTTACTTCTGTTGCCCACTGCGATTGTGACGGAAGTCTTATTGTTCCAGTTTCCGACGACACCGCGCCTTCTAAGTTCGGGCTGGGTAGTGACATTGGACGGTCATTTGGCAAAAATGGGGACTTGTGTGCGGCTAGATGAAACTTGGTTTCAGTGGGGGTTTTAATTGATTCTGTGGGTGTATCTTCATCCTGGTCGATTCTCTTTAAAGTTGTGGGTGTCGTATTATAGCTAGTATAGTTCAGCGGTAGATACATAGACCTTGGCGGTGGAGGTGGAGGTGGGGTTGAGTTTCCATTCACCGAATGTGAAATAGAAGGGTCGTAGATTTTATGTCTCTGCAAAAGTCTTTCCCTATACTCACTCAAGGGAATCTCTCCAGAAGAACATGAAGAGGAAGTCTCAGAATTATATGTTTCACTTGAGGATGCGCTGTCCTCGGTTGCAGATGAGGGCGGAGGCAATGGTAACTCCTTCGTAGTTGAGCTAAACAAGGCGTCTATCTCATCATGTAACATGGTCAAACGTTGTTGAGGGTTTTAGCCTTTATTTTGATAAAGTAGTAGTCTATTGGTTAATTAAAATCAAGAAAAATATAAGACCCTGAAAATAAGTTGGAACAAAAAAAAAAAATAAACAAATGGAAAATCCCTTCAATATATATAAATAGAAAATGATAGCGAGTGCATGGAATCAGTAGGTGTGTTTAAATGTAGGGAATCCCAGATTATCCCGCTATTAACCAAAAATATATAAAAAAAGAAAAATATGCAGCATACATAGCTCACAAAGGTTTTGGCAGGTTATGAAAATCATGCTCTATTAGGCTAAATTTCAGTGGTGTTAGCAGAATTGAGGCTAAAACTGTTCCCCTTGTTCTTTGTTTCTGCAAATGCACAAAATTAGCTACTGCCACAACCTCATTCACATCCACACACAGACAATAAGAGTCTACAACCCATGAAGAACAATTAATGTTGCTCGTCTATTGTCTAAATAGTATGATGTAAAAACAATGGGGTAGAAAACTTAGGAGGAGGTCTGTTGGATTATGGTATTTTTTTTTTCTTTCTCTACACAGAAATCGTAAAGCATGAAAGCTAAAAATATTCCATTCTCTTTTTTTTATTTTTTTAGCCAACCCTGTATGACAAAACCAAAACGAAAACCAAAACCGTCGGAATTTTGTATGCACTTTGGTAGAGAAAACAAATACATTACTTGTATATGTATAAAGCTGTGCATAGTTCTAACGCCCACTTGGTGGATCGTCTAAAAAATAAACAAATAAAATATCTAAAATAAACAACAAATAAATTATGGCCAGATTCGAGAAGAATCAGAAAGGAGTAAAAATTAAATGAAATAATCAAAAATTAAATTAAAAAAATAAAAATAAAACAATGGAAATTGTCTTTCGGTCTATTAGGAAATTATTAGCTATTGTCGGGATTGGAGTTTTTTAGTCACAGAGAATAAAGAAAGAAATAGAAAGACACTTCTATTATCGCAATACCATAACTTGATATTCCTATTTTGTACAAATGAATATCATTAGAGGAGCTAAAAATAAACCTTAATATTGGTCTTGTACCCTTTGCCATCCCTTTCATGAACATACTATTGTGATGTTGATGATCATCGACACTTTATGGGCCCCGTATGTCTCATTCTGACTTCAGAATAAACCCCATGACACTGTTTCAGAATCCATTTTCTTTACTATAGAAATATCGGACATTGCTACCCTGATGTTTTGATTGTGAATGTTATTCGGCTCGTTTATAGTTGCATGAATATCAACTTCCTCGTAGTTCCAGTGCAGATGTTGCATAAGTAATCTCTGTGATCACACCGTTTTAGTATGGAATTTTATATTTTTAGAGGGCTCAACACTACATGTAAAATTTAATGCATATGCACGTATCAACTATAATATGGTTACGTTACGGACAGAGCAAAAAAAAAAAGCAAACCAAAACAAAACAATAGGAGAGGGAGAGAAAGATAGAAGGAAAAAATTGCACTTTCTTTGTAACTCTTTATTTTTTATTTTTATTTTTTTTTTTATATCTCCTGAGGTCTAGAACAAAACCAAGAGAAAGTTGCGGAGGAACCGTTCGTTTGCTTCGTTCGGTACCTTGGAGTTGAAATTTTACATTCAATGACGTGAGAGAAACAGGTCGCTTGTTTCACTTCACATTGTGTTGACAATCTGAAGATCCTCAATGGAATTACATACTTATTATCGTTGCAAGGCGCTGTTGCTGCTGACCATCTACCAAACGGCACTAAAAGAACATAGAGGCGCTGCCTGGTCATGTTACATTCATTGGTTGAGTTAAACGAGAATGGGAAAAATCCTTTGCCTTGTTAAAGCTTGTTTTGTAGGAAACTAGCTGTGTGTATGTGTGTGGGTGGGTGTGTGTTGGGAAGGACTTGGAGTTAAGTTGGCTAAACCTAAAGAGGAAATATTAACATTTGTAAGTCAAACTTTGTTTTTTCTTTGACTTGAATGCTACCATTGCGGAATAAACACGATGCAATTATATACGTATCACCGGGTTTCCCCGTTTGAGTGTTGTTAAATCATGTATTTTTCTATTTACATTATATTGTGTCTTAATCTAATCCTTTCTTCAACTGAAAACCATAATAATTCAACTGCTTATCGACCATAAGAATCAAACTTTATTGATAGAACCAAATCAACAATAGACATAGTTAAATGTTCATTGTGGTGAATTATGATCTAAAAAAGGCTATACTCAGTCAGAAAAGACAATTAAACAATTGATATGAAAAAAAAAGCTTCTCTGAATAAACTAATGCTTATTGACTGTAGAGTTTATTTGGTACAAAAAGAACGAATAACAATGGTATCCATAATCAGGTAATTGGTCAACATATGAGTGCTGTATTTTTTCACTCATATTTTGCACCCAAACTAACCTAAAACAAACGATGAAAGAAATAAACTAAATAAATCGTCTACTTCGACCACTATTAGTGATGACACAAAGAACGCGTTTAAATAGACGCGAAAATGCTTATCTATAATCTTTTCAATTACCTTGCTGTAATTGTAACATGGATTATTAACAATCACTTTGTTCAAATATAAAAAGAATATACAATAATGCAAGCTTTATCATTAAGTGCTAATTGTATTATCAGTAAAACAATCGCAAGAAAACGTACCATTTGGTAGACATTACAATTTTTCTTATTAATTTCTGCACTAAATCGTTTCATGTTGGTATATTAAATTGTTGTTCTCACAGGCATAGACGCGCTCTCTTTCTCTCTTCCAATTAAACACAAAAATGATAGCAAACTAAAAAACAAAGCAAAGGGAAAAAAAAAACTAACGAAAAAGAACTAAATTGTTAATAATAGTCTCTCACCCAAATTTCATGTCTCCCACGCCCACGTCCCCCCACCCCTTCCTCCAACCTTACCACGACTATTTCACCTAACTCTCCTACTGTCTAATACCACCACTAATGCGATTTCAGGTATCACCACGCATCGAAGGAAGAAAGAAAAAAAAAAATCATAATTAAAAATAATGGCTGTCTACAAAACTCACACAATAAAAAAAAAAATAATAAAAGTCTTTTTTGATTGATTCCTATCAACCCCCTTTTTTGGCTTGTTACTACTTAAATACAACCAAATGTCCAATCTTGATCTTGAAGAAAATAATCCATTAATTCCTCCATCACAAAGGGATGATAACGAATACGAAGGCTCAATTTATGGTGAAGGCATATATTGTCCAAACTCTCGTCAAATTTTCAGAATCTGTTCCAATTTGAAACTCTTGATCGACAAACTTGTCCCAATTTGTTTCAAAGAAGAAGAAATCACCTCCGCTGATTCATCCATCTTGAACGAAGCTGCTATTAAATTGGTTTACAAAGCAGCAGGTGGAAAAGGCAATGGTAAAGAAGGAACCTCTTCTCTCAAATATCGTGCGGCTTTAGTCTTTTGTTTGTTGAAAGTGTGTGACTGGTATTGGCAACAATCCGAATTCGAATTGTCCGATAATGAGTTGTATTCTTTGAGAGCTTTAACTGCCCAAACCATTGCCGCTATTGTCATTGAACGTGAAACCAATGACAAGTACTTGTTCTTAAGTATGTTGTGCCATAGATACACTATTCATATCACTGGTGCTGATTGTACCCCAGTTAGTGCCTTGGAATTAGCTGTGGATATGCACTCTACTATCGTGATTGGATCTTCTGGTTACCAACGATGCATCAAGTGGTTGTGGAGAGGTTGGATTGTCCAATCATCAACTGATCCCCATTCTTATGTTTTATACAAAGGGATTGCTTCACAATCTATTAGAACTCATTTCGATCCTGCACGTGTCAAGTCCCCTATTTATCAAAACATGTTGGAAATTATCTTGAGTGTTATTTATTTGATTGTTTTCTCCATTGTTGTCAACACCCATACTTCAACCACGGATGGTATTGATGTATTCGAAACCATATTCTACTTATTCACTATTAGTTATGTCTTTGACGAAGTTGTCAAGATTTACCATGTTGGATGGAACTATTTGGGATTTTGGAACGTTTTTAATGACGTGATGTATACAATTTTGTCAGTAGCCTTTGCCTTCAGACTTGCTAGTGTCTCCTCACATGGTGCTACAAGAATGAGATACGATGAAATTTCTTATAGAATTTTGGCATGTGCTTCCCCAATGATGTGGTCAAGATTGTTATTGTTCTTGGATGCATACAAATTTGTTGGTGCTATGATTGTTGTTTTGAAGGTCATGATGAGAGAATCCATTTTGTTCTTCTTCTTATTGGCTGTTGTCATTATTGGGTTCTTGCAAGGATTTATTGGTCTTGATTCATCCGATGGTAAAAATGAAGCTACCCAAAGAATTTTAATCTCATTGGTCAAGGCTGTAATTGGAGGTTCTTCCTTTGACGACATGGGTAAATTGGTTCCACCTTATGCTTCGGTATTGTACTACTTATACTCTTTCATGTTATCTGTCATTTTGATGAATATCTTGGTTGCTTTGTATTCTACTGCTTATGCAGCTATTGTTGAAAATGCTACCGATGAATATTTCGCTTTAGTGGCACAAAAAACTTTGAGATATATCAGAGCCCCAGACCAAAACTTGTATGTTCCACCGTTCAACTTAGTTGAGATTATAATTACCCCAATTGGTTGGTTCATGCCTGCAAGCACTTGGAGAGATATCAATTATTATGTTATGTTGATAATTTATGCACCATTACTTGCTTACATTACTTCTGATGAGTTGGTTAATGCCAGAAGAATCCTGTATAACAGATTCAAAGGTTTACCAGATGATGCCAATGAAGTTGATACCGAATGGGATTTAACAGACGGTTTCGATGATTCTTCAGATGCTGACACCCACATGGAAAGTATCAGAGAAAGAAACCTGGAAATCACTGAAGAATTGAGAATCCAAAGAGTTGGTGAACGTCAAGACCCAGAATTCCAGATTAATATGGCCGAGTTCAACAATGAAATTGAAAAAGCCGTTAAACCTGTTACCCAAGCCAATAAGTTGGGAGTTAGCTGGCAAATCTATGAAGTTATTGACAGAATAGATAAATTATCAGCTTTGTTAGAAGTGGTCGTGGAAGAAAACAAAGAATTGAAGAAGAAACTTGAAAGTAAATGATATACCCCCCCATGAACTTTTTGACTGTAACTTCCATTTTATCAAAAAAAAAATAAAATAAATAGAAAGAAATTCTATGTGGAGAAAGTTACTCAGTGTGCATATAAGCGTGATCGAACATAATACACGACTCTTCATTATTCTCTGCTTTTTTTTTTTATTATTTTATTTTTCTTCGACTGTGTGTCGATTGAGATTGATCAAATCCCACCACCGTGTAGGTTATAGTGGATAGCACAAAGCAATTTCAAAGAGAGAGAAAGAGAGAGAAAGAGAGAGAAAGCGAAAATCACAAGAGCGTAAGAGAAATTAGACGGGTGTTTCGACTCATGGCTTTTTGGAAGGGCATATATGTCCTATTGTCAGCTGGAGCAATTCAGGAAACAAAGTTGCAGAAAACGGGAGTAATTTTAGATGTACAATTTTACAACCAAATATTCTCACCCAATATGTGGGATTTGGTTTGTCAGAGCTGCCAGTGAAAACAAAGCGCAGCACCGTATCCGACTACAGGTAAGTTTTCCTTAATATCTTTCTACATCGCCTTAACAATACTCTATTAAACCTAGTTAACTATAACACGAACCTATGTAGCAGATGTAGATCATTGATTGACATTGATACCATTACCATTAACTCTGTCTCTCTTTCCTTCATCCTCTGGTAAGTTAGTTGGGACGGTCAAAACTTTCTTTTGAAGGAAAAAACAGTACTGGTTGAAAGTGAGGAAAAAAAAAAAATTTTAACTTGAACACCAAAAAAATACCACCTACCAATACTACCATTACCACTACCACTACTAACTGAAGAAGAAATCCCAGAGAAAAAAACAATATTTCTTTAAAACATCATTATCCCAAATTACTGGAGTCAATAAAACAAGAAGAATAAATATCTACAAATTGCAAGCGATTTTCTAATCTAAATTCTAGAGATAAAGTCATTTTCTTGTGGTCATATTAATTTTTTTTTTTTGGATTCTATAAGATACTGAATATTAAAGCAGGGTATACAGAAGAATAAGAAAGCATGTCAGACATAGTGGATAGAATGGAGAATTCATCTACGAAATTCAAATTGGGTGATAATATTCATTTTGAGATTTCCTCCTCTAGTGTGAATAATCAACTGAAACAGAGGATACCTCAAGATCAAGTGAAACAGAAACAACAGGCCAATAATCAAGATGCATCCAATTCTGCGTCTAAAAAGAAGAAGAAGAAGAATAAGAGAAAGTCGAAACTCACCTCATCTACTGTTCATGCCCATTTGAACAACCCAGACGATGACTATCCTACATCCAGGGTTATCAAACAAGCCCCAAATGGTGATGTAATAGTTGAGAGTTTAGATGGCGAAGAAGGTGAAGAAGAAGAAAATGACGATGACGATGCCGAGGACATGGGAAATGAAGATGAAGAAAGTCACCATCACAGTCACAATCATCAACATGGCCATGATCATAGCAACCATCATCACCCGCGCCATCACCATGAACATAATGAACATTGTGAGTATTCTAATGGAACTTCATGTGATACTCGAAAGAATTCATCGTCATCAAACGCCAATTTATGGGATAGTGCTTCGATAGAAGAACAAGAGAGATTGAAAGAGTTTTGGGAATCCCTAGGTGAAGCTAAGAAATTAGAATTAGTTAGAATTGACAAAGACTCGATCATGAAGATGTTTAAAAGTGAGACAAGGCAGCACTTGCAACAACAACTACTGCTGCAACCATCAAATGGAGGTGGCGGTGGTTCTGCAACCAATAGCAGTAACAACAACAATAATAATAATGGCAATAATTACTGTACTTGTAAGTACTGTGGAAGAAGAAATAACATAATCGAAGAAGAATTGGAGAATATTTATGATAATCACTTTGATGATATAATTGATTTCATACATGAAGTACGAGATATAAATGATTTGAATGCGTTACCAGGTTTGCTATTTGGTGGGTTTCATATGTTGGAAGAAGAGCGAAGATTGCAAAGACGACAACAGCAGTTTAAAGAAAAATGGGATCAATCTCAAAGTGAGCAACAACATCAACAGCTCCACCTGCAACCACCACAACAACAGCAACAACAGCAACAGCCACAGAAATCTTCACAGATACAGAATGATATTAAAGTAAATTTTATTCAAGATCAAATGGAGAAGTTCAAGAATCACATTGAGAAATTGACAAGTTTGAGTAATCAGCAGCAACAGGAACAAGCGAATAGCAATTCTTCTGCTAACAAAGCTACTGAAATACATTTACGAGCCAGTTTTGATGAAAACGATTTAAAGAACTCCACCGAATCACAACTATTTAATAAACTACTTGATCCGAAGTTATTTGAAGCATTAGAATGCATGGATTTAGACAAAATGAAGGAGATTTCTAATTTAGATCCAGAAAATGCAAACAATATTCACATATTAGAGAAAGCTACATCATTAAGAGAAATTGTTCGAGATTTAAATAACGTGGATAAATCGAATTTACAAAAGGGAATATCTCACGTTTCAAATATGGGCAAGTTTTTTTCCAACATTGCGTCGATTAACGCCAGGAATGAATCAGATGGATCAGTTGTTACCGCAAGGTTGGATGATCAGATAACCAAAGGGTTATCGAATTTTGCTGAAGATTTATTGAAGAACGACGGCAATTCTTTCATCGGTATGATGGAAGCTCTTTCTGAATCAAGAACTGCACGTGAAGAATTGTTGAAAGAAACTCCAAACACAAATGACAATACTATGTATAACACACTGCTGAAATATGCATGGATTGATGAAGATGATAAAGTTGAAATCGAAGTACATACATGCAGCAATCCGCATCATAACCATGACCATGAGCACCATGAGCATAATCCTAGATTCGAAGAATTTGATGATGAAGATGAAGAAGACGAGGGGGAGGTCGAGGGAGAAGAAGATGATTATGAAGACCAAGATGATGAAGAGGATTATGATGAGGATGATGACGAGGATGACGACGAAGAAGAAGAAGACGATGATGATGATGACGAAGACGAAGAAGATGATGGAGAAGAGGAAGAATATGACGAAGAAGAAGAATATGAAGATGATGAGGATGATGGTGCAAGTGATACCGAGTCTGAAATCTCAGAAGAAGAAAAAATGCAGGAAATTCGTCGATTATTCCTAATCCAGGTCATCAAATTGTTCCAAGAGAGATTAAAGAATGCTTATAAAGAAAAGTTATCACAAGATCGAACTCAAAAGTTGATAGAAGAATTGGAAGCTGAAGAAAATGCCAAGAAGGAACGTGAATTGAAGAAATTGAAACAGAAAGAGAAAGCCAAGGAAAAGAAGCGTTTACAACAGTTGGCCAAAGAAGAAGAACGAAAAAGAAAAGAAGAAGAATTGAAAGCCAAAGAAGAAGAACAGAGATTGCTCAAGGAAAAACTGAAAGCCGAACAGAAAAAGAGAAAGGAAGAACAGAGGTTGAAGCGTGAAGAGGAGAAGAAGAAACGAATTGAAGAATTGAAACGAAAGGAAGAGGAACATAAGAAGAAGGTTGAGGCACAACAAAAACGTGAAGAGGAAGCTAAGAGGTTGAAAGAAGAGCGTAGGAGAAAAGCAGAGGAAGAAAGAAAACAGAAGGAGGAAGAAAAGAAGCAGAAGGAGTTATTGAAGAAACAAAAAGAAGAGGAAAAGAAACAAAAGGAATTACTCAGGAAACAAAAAGAAGAAGAGGAAGAAGAAGCACGATTGAAGATCCAACGGCAACAACAACAAGAAGAAGAGCAAAAGAAACGTCAACCATTCATTAACGAACACGATGACCTTGTTCGTCAAATTGAAGAAGAAAGATATAAATTGTCATCTGCCAGTTTGTCACAGACATCAATGGTTAATGGCAACCCATTGTTGAATCATTTGTATCAAGCCAGTGCTGCTTCTATCCCAACCACTCCTACTTCTGATGGTTTCCCTACATTAACTCAGTTACAATCAGTGCCTCCTTTAAATCGAAACATACTGCAATCTCAGCAACCACAACCACAGCCACAACAAGCTCCCTTGGCTCCACAGCAAAACCAACAACAGCCAATCCCTCCACCACTTTCACAGCAATTCCAATACTCTTCAGAATTTCTTCCGGGCGGTTTCCAGAATGGTAGTAGTTTGATGAAACAACCTTCAATAATGAGCTCTCCTCAAGCTGTTTCTATTAATTTACTTAATGGAAGTTCTTCCAGTACTGTACCAGGTAATAATATTCCTTTGGGAGGTGGTCCAGCTACTGCTGGTAATACTTTGTCGCCTTGGTCAAGTAAATCGAGATTGAATTCCTTGTCTACCCTGACGCAACAACCATTCAGTGCCACTACTAGCCAGTTTGTTCAAACAAATCCACCCAGTTCCACATTGCCAAACACTAATCCTGCTGGAGGTGTCGGATCTGCGCAATCGGGTCCTAATTTCAGCCCATTTAATGCCTTTGCTGATCCTTTGACTACAGATACATTTATGACTACTCCTGTAAGCGGCAATAGTAATATTTGGATGAATTCAGGAAATGGCAAACCAAGCAATGCTGCAGCTACTGGGTCCCGTAGCAATTCCATTTGGAGTAATCCTAATGAACCATCATTGATCAGTACTTCCAACACCAATGGAAGTGGTATTTGGAATAATAACAGTAATACTGGCAATACATCTGAAGTTGAGCTAATCCAATCTACAACGTTTAACTGTTTCCAAATATTGCAGAATAGTGGTCAAGTCGAATTTGGGTTTGCACCTTTGATCAATATCTTTCAGAATGTGAAGACGATATTGAACAAGCCAAACTTGTCGATCAATCACTTTATTGGTTGTTGTTCTACGTTGAATGCTTCTACGATTTACCAATTCAATCTCAAGTATGATGAATTTGGATCGGTCACTCATATGAATGTCGGTTTGTCTGGTTTACCAAGAGCATCTCCACCGCCTGTTGCTCCTTTACTGCTGCAAGTACAACCACCTCAACCAGTTCAACAGCAGCCTCAACAACAACAACAGCAACAACCAAATGGAGCTGTGCCACCTGGATTTGTGAACAATTCTTCACCACCTGGATTATTCAATGATCAAGCGGCTGTGAATCATTCATTTTTGACTCCAATTGGAGAATTGACTAGCAATACTAGTAATGGAAATGGTTTTGGTCGAAGATTATGGAATTAATTTAAATGAGGATTAAATTCCTTCATTCCTTCCTTCCTTGTTATTGACGCATATGTATGTAATTGCGTTTGTTTGAGGCTCATATTGCGTGTATGCTTATTTTTTTTATGTAGTTTTATTTATCAGTGTTTTGTGTTTCATAAATTTTAGGATCATATCTTTATTGTTGTTATGATTTCATATTTATATTACAGTATTACTTGTAGTTTATGTTGGTTGAAAGAGATTGAGTTCAAAGTCCTACGATATTTAGAAACTACACTTACTAGGCAAGGATAGCCGATGTTTGAGAAATATCCAAATTAAAACCAAGCCAAACCCAACACACCACTTGCATGATTTCTTTCACTTTGCGTTTTTAATTTTTTTTTTTTCTTTCTAATTTGTTTCAACTAAATCTGAAACGACGTGGAATTCTGTCCTTCTGTCCTTCAAATTTTTTTTTTTTTTTATATAAATCTACAAGAATCAAAAATCATAAACCTAAAACCAAAAAGTGTTTTCAAAGATTAATTCATTGAAAATATTTCATCTTCACAAATCATCAACTAACGTATCAATCGATATTTCGTTTAACCTATTAAAGTAGAAAAAAAGATAATAATATTAATAATCATATAAAATAATCCCACACGAGAACAACTGGGAGAGAGAGTGAGAGAGATTGAAAAACGAAAAAGGTTGTCACCTACATTCACTACACCATTCACATTCACATACCCATATTCATATCCACATATCCACATATCCACATATACAACACCCATATAAATGTCAAGTGCAGTTAAAAGAAAGTTAGTGATAGTAGGAGATGGAGCTTGTGGAAAAACCTCCCTACTTTATGTCTTCACCTTAGGTGAATTCCCATCGGAATATCATCCCACTGTATTTGAGAACTATGTTACTGATTGCAGGATAGATGGGAAGCCAGTACAATTAGCACTTTGGGATACTGCTGGACAAGAAGAATATGAACGATTACGACCATTAAGTTATAACAATTCCCATATTATCTTGATAGCTTTTAGTTTGGCTACCCCTGATTCCCTAGATAATGCCCGTACCAAATGGGTTATCGAAGTTAAGAAATATTGTCCTAATATTCCATATTTGTTATGTGGATTGAAAAAAGATCTAAGAACTGATACGGATGATAGAGTTAATTTTGTTCAATATGATGTGGGGCAAAATATGGCTGATGCTATTGGAGCCAAGAAGTATTTGGAAAGTTCTGCATTGACGGGAGAAGGAGTAGATGATATTTTTGAATTTGCAGTTAGATCTAGTTTATTGAATAATGATAAACCAAGTAAAGGATGTTGTACGATTCTATGAGATCCAGAAAGGTTTTTTGAGAGGTGGCATTATAAAAGTAAGAGAAAGGCATATTGTATTATAATTATTTTGTTTGCTTTTGTTTGATTGTTTCTTATGAAGGGGTTTTTAATGTAGACAACGAACCTTAATGTATATGAACATGTTAGTTACAATTATAGTTATAGTTATAGTTTCTTTTTTTTTTTTGGTTAACAATTGTTGCAAAATTTGTCGGAAAATATTTGTGAATTGCAATAGAATATGCTCTACCCCATAACTAACCATATGTAATTGTCATAATTTAGACTAAGTTCATCGATTACACCGTTAGCTACAACTACGGATGAATATTATCATAACCAATACCGGTCTAACAAATAGGGAATAGTCCATATTATATTTTGCCTAGTTAGGAAGACTAGTGTTTTATTTTGCAAGGAGTCAAAGAGAGAGGGAGCATCAGTTTATCACCAGAAGCTTCGTTCTGTGGTACTGGGAACTTCTTGACACAATGACAATTAGTACTACTGTTAACTTAATTTATTATATTGTCCCTCTCCCATGTATCGTATCCAATCTGTCATGCCAAGAAAAAATGAAAGATATCAATTTGTGTGAAAAGAAAAAAGAAAAAGAAAACAAAAACGGTTATCGGCATTATATCATTATGACCGAACTGTGTTAGTGGGATGATAAGATGTGATGGAATACCACTTTGAAAATACGTTAATGAAATATTCAATACCGTCTACACTTGATAAATCGGAGATGACAGGCTATGGTACTTTGGAGTAATGTTTCTCATCCAATCATTGGGCAGTAACCACGGATCGGAGTTGTGCATTTTCTGCCCTTAATCTGAAACAATTGTGGCGGCTGTGCTAGTGAGATATTAATCTTTAAAATTTGTTTTATTCTTTTTCTTTTTTTTTTTTTTTTTTTGGTTCCAAGATACTCAAGTACTGGTCCTAGATTCTTATCAAATTTACCTAATTATCGAATTATCCAATATCCAACACTGCGTTGATTGTGGCACACAATTATATTTGTTATCACAAAACACCGTGATGTAATAAATTACTTGCAGGAACCTCACTCCCGATGTAACTTTGATCGCTGTGGTCTCTCCACTCTCTCTCCCCCAACCCCTCTGCTGCTGCGGAATTTTCTATTTTTCCAGTATGTTGAGTTTTGCCGGTGCCCCATGTCTTACTAATAAGCAAGATAGAGCACCACCATACATCAAAAAAGAAAAAAAAAATTATCCAACCCTTTCCCCTTGCCTATCTTGTTACTCTTTTTTCTCCCTTCCCTTTAATTAAATCACTCATCAATACCTATTCAGTCCAGCCCTCTATCATGTCAAATTCAGACAATACAGTGCTAAATGATCAACCTTTAGTAGCTGATCCCATAGTCATCACCGATAGCACCATCGAAGAAGCAAAATCCTCTCAAAATCAAAATCACAATCTCAACCAGAATGTCTATAATCACGAAGGACGTGATCAACAGGGCAAGACAAGCTCCGTTGATTCTTTCAATATAGATGAACATGACTGGGATTCCACATCTACTTTCGAACCAACTTCGACATTTCAGAGAATCAGACATTCCATACTATGTTTCTATGACAGGTACATATCACCTAATATAGGGCTCTCATTATTGCTATTATCACAATTTTTGAACTCCATCATGGTTACAACATGTAAACTTTTAGTCACCAATAAAGATTTCAACGAACCGATTCATCCCGCTCAAATTTTGTTTGTGAGAATGTTTATCACGTACATTTGTTGCTTACTATATATGGGAATCACGAGATCCGTACCCGAGGCTCCATTTGGACCAAAACCAGTAAGAAAATTATTACTTTTACGAGGCTTTGTTGGATTCTTTGGGGTTTTTGGGATGTACTTTTCCTTACAGTATTTAAGTTTATCCGATGCTGTTGCTTTAACATTCTTGGTGCCCATGATGACGGCATTTTTAGCATGGCTCATGTTGCATGAAAAATACTCGATTTTGGAAGCCATCTGTTCCGTGTTTTCTTTGGGGGGAGTTGTTTTAATTGCGAAACCAAGTTTTATTTTTGGAGGTGAATCAGATAAAGAAACCAATGGGGATGAAACAGTTGAGAGTTCTAGTTCTGAAAAGAGAATATTGGCCACCATAATTGGAATAATTGGGGTTTGTGGTGCCTCTTGTGTCTACATTGTCTTGAGAAAAATCGGAATGAATGCTCATCCATTGTTATCTGTGAGTTATTTTGCGTTGACCTGTTGTATTGTGACATTTATTGCAATCTTGGTCGTTCCTGGATTATCATTTGTTTTACCTTCAAATACTTACCAATGGGTTTTGTTTTTCATTATTGGATTCTCAGGTTTTTTCATGCAATTTTCATTGACTGCCGGAGTTCAAAGGGTGAAAGCTTCACGTGCTTCCTTAATGGCTTATTCGGGTATGATATTTGCTGTCGTATGGGATGTTAGCATCTGGCATCATTTCCCAGGTGTGTTGAGTTTATTGGGTATCACTTTGATCATCGGAAATGCAATAATTATTTTGAAATTCAAACCACAGAAAGAAGATACGGAAAAGGCACAGCTGGGGACAAATGATTTGGAAGAAAGAGGCAAATACCATCAAGTCAGCACAGATGATTCGATTCCAATGGATGAGTTCATTATCACTGACGATGAGGAAGAAGGAGAACTGGAGAGTTCAAACCCCAAGTGAGTGTGTGCATTTCCACGTTTGATATTTACTTTATGTTATATATTCGTTAGGTCATTATACATGTTTATATAGACGTATTATTAGTACTTTATTTTTTATGCAAAGAATCTGGAATTGTAGTGTCATATTATTCCAACCAATCTAATTCTTTTTGAATTTGTTTTAGTTGTACTAGGTTTCCATTCACTTGCAATTCAACGTCATTCACATATTCTTTGACATTCTTGGACAACTGGTTGATATTGTTGATTAGCTTTCTTGAATTGTTCAAGTTGACATCCAAATATTCCAATTTCAAAAAATCATTTGAGTTGGGATCACTTGGTAATGTCCGTACTTGGTTTATCCATTTAAATGGATGTGATTTACCATTGGTGTTGGTCCTGGACATATGGTTATAGCTATTTGTGCTGTGTGGGCTATGTTAACGAAAGAAAGAAAGTAAGCGAGTGAATTACAAAGTGTAGTCGTGTTTAATCAAACAAAAAAATAGGGAAAAATGGCCGAGAATGATTTTCCAGAGCCAGAGTCCAACGAACAGAAAAACCAAAGGAGGTTGTTTAAACTGAACTCAACTGTACTAAACCAGTTTATCTGTCAGATTTTCAATCCCAATTATTTCATTTATTCACAACACTCAGTTATATAATTGGATTGATTTTTACTTCGAGCGTATAAAGAAATTGGAATATAAACATCAACATGAGTATGAATACACCAGCGGTTGTCATGGACAACGGTACCGGTTTGACTAAATTGGGGTTTGCCGGAAATGATTCCCCTTCATTCGTGTTCCCTACAGCCATTGCCACTTCATCTGCATCTTCTAAAGCAGGTAAGGGTGTCCGTGGTTCAAACTTGGCATCAAAAAGAGGATTGGAAGATTTGGATTTCTACATTGGAGACGAAGCAATAGAAGCCGCCAATGGATCTCAATATGGATTACATTATCCGATCAAACACGGTCAAGTCGAAGATTGGGATCAAATGGAAAGATTCTGGGAAAGCTCTATTTTCAAATATTTAAGATGTGAACCAGAAGATCATTACTTTTTGTTAACCGAACCACCATTGAACCCACCAGAAAATCGTGAAAGCACTGCAGAAATTATGTTTGAATCGTTCAACTGTGCTGGTTTATATATTGCAGTTCAAGCTGTCTTAGCATTGGCCGCCTCATGGACATCTCCAAAGGTTCAAGACAGATCATTGAGTGGTACTGTTATCGATTCCGGTGATGGTGTTACCCATGTTATCCCAGTCGCTGAAGGTTATGTGATTGGTACCGCTATCAAGAATATCCCATTGGCTGGTAGAGATATTACTTTATTCATCCAACAATTGTTAAGAGACCGTGGTGAAGCTGACACCAGTTTGCAAACTGCCGAAAAAATAAAGCAACAATTCTGTTATGTTTGTCCTGATATCGTTCAAGAGTTCAGTAGATTTGATCAATATCCTCAAGAGAAATTCGCTCAATATATTGTTGAATACTACGATAAGAACAAGACCAACGTTGTGGATGTTGGGTATGAAAGGTTCTTGGCACCTGAAATTTTCTTCAACCCAGAAATCTGTTCTTCCGATTTCTTGACTCCATTGCCTACTGTTGTCGACCAAGTGATCCAAGCATCTCCAATTGATGTGCGTAAAAAGTTATATAAAAACATTGTTTTATCCGGTGGTTCCACCATGTTCAAAGACTTTGGTAAGAGATTGCAAAGAGACTTGAAATCTATAGTTAACGAAAGAGTTCAATTAAGTGAAAGATTGAGTGGACTGAAGAGTACCGGTGTTGAGGTTCAAGTTATATCACATAAGAAACAAAGAAATGCTGTTTGGTTCGGTGGATCACTTTTAGCACAAACTGCCGAATTCAAGAGTTATTGTTACACCAAGAGTGATTACGATGAATATGGCCCTAGTATCGTTAGAAACTTCTCTTTGTTCTCTGTACCATAAATAAATAGATAGATCATAGTTGAGTAAGTTAAAGAAAACGATTATATTTTTGTCAAACGGATTTATTGATCATTTCTCTGTATCAGTGTTTCTGTGAGTGTGTGTGACCATCAAATCAATTTCGCGGCGAGTGGAAAATTACCAAGACGATAGAACAACAACAACAAAAAAAAAGAACATTAATGAGTGTGTCAGTATTTGAGAAAGTTTAGATAAAAAAATTCCAACTGTACTGGACAAATCATTACAACAACTAAAAACTAAAAACCAACAAATACAAACGAATAGAATAACTACAACTACATCAATCATGTCAGCATCTTCTACTACTCAAATTCAAGTAGTAGACGGAGTTGCTCTAACTGAAATTTTCAAGGGACTAACCTCCAGTTCCGAAGAAGAACGATCAAAATATGCCGAAGAACTACATAATTATTTATCATCCATTGCCAGAGACTTGTCATCGGAACAATTCAACAGATATAACAACGATATAAACAAGACGATTTTCGATTTATTACATGGCGAGAAGACGGCAGAAATATTAGGAGGTATCGCAGCCTTAAATGCATTAATTGAATTTGACTCTGGCGTTGGCAAAGAAAATGCCGGAAAGACGGCAAGATTTTCCAACTATCTTGGATCTTTGATTTTATCCAATGATTTAATAATCATGAAACAAGCCATTAGCACTTTGGGTAAATTGGCAACTTTAGGTGGGAACCTAACTGGAGATTTTGTTGATTTCGAAGCCAAAAGAGCCATTGAATGGTTACAAAGTGATAATAAGCAACATGAAAATAGAAGACATGCAGCTATATTAATCATTACTGCCCTTGCAGATAATGCCCCTACCTTGTTATACCCTTTGATTAATCAAATATTGGAGAATTTATGGTCGCCATTAAGAGACCATAAACTTATTGTCAGAGAAGACGCAGCCATTGCCCTTGACAAATGTATGCATATTATTTACGATAGAGATGTCAATGCCAGAACGTTCTGGATAAAGAGAATGATTGACCTGGCGTCCAAACTACTTAATGAAAATGATGTCACCGAAAGTTCAGATTCCAATTCCTCGTACAACATTGTGCTTAGTGGTCAATCAAGTGAGAACATACATGGATCACTATTGATCTATAGGGAATTGCTCAAGTACTACAAGGACCCGTTCATTGTTTCCAGGTTTGAACAAATGTATGAGAATACATATTTGTACAAACAGCACAAATTACCCATAGTAAGACAAGAATTGACAAACATATTCCCGTTATTGTGCAGAGTGAATACCGAGTTGTTTGTGGAAAAGTATTTACACAGGACATTGTATTACTATTTGTCACAACTTAAGAAATATAAGGGTCAACACACAGAAGTGGCCAACGCTGATAAAAGTGCCATTTTCAGAAGTATTGGGTTGATTGCTTTAGAAGTCGGTAACCAAATGGCTACATATTTAGATGCGATTTTAGATAACATTAGAGAAGGATTGTCATATACATCTAACGCGGGTGTACAACTGATTTTAGCCAAAGCTGTATCAAACGAGAACCCCAACATAAGCACAGCAAATATTGCATCATTGACATCTGGCTCAAAATACACCGCCAGCAGAAAAGAAACAGAACCTGCTATATTCGATTGTATAGCAAAATTATCCATTGCCGTCGGTCCTGCCTTAACCAAGCATTTACAAAGAGATATACTAGACATGATGTTTTCCAATTGTTCATTATCCAAACACATGCAAGACGTTCTTCAAATATTGATTGTCAATATTCCTACATTGACCAATCTAATCAATGAAAAATTATTAAACTTGTTAAGTTTAGTGTTATCGGGGAAAGGGTTCCAACCTCCAGGGTCTCCATTCGGATCCATCAAGGTGAATGCTTCGCTAGCGAGAGATTGTCGATTGATTATGATTTCGAGAGATACGGGTATGAGCATAAACACCATTTTGATGAACCAAGAACAATATGAAAGGTTAGACAGCAGAATATTGATTTCCGCGTTGGAGATGTTGGCTTTTTTCAAGTTCGAAAACTATCAGTTAAATGAATTTGTAAGGTACTGCACCATCACATACCTTGAACACAACAACTCCAAAGTCCGTCTTACAGCAACTGTCACGTCATATGAAATCTTTGTTAAAGATCCCATTTGTCAGCAAGTTAGTGTCAATGCGTTAAATACAGTCAACGAAGTATTGGGCAAGTTGTTGTCAATCTCCATCACAGACCCAACTCCAGAGATTAGATTGGCCGGGTTGAACTGTTTAGTAAAAGCAGGCAATTTCGATCCGCAATTGTCACAAGCAGACAACGTAAGACTATTATTTATTGCATTAAATGACGAAGTTTTTGGGGTTAGGAAAGTTGCCATCAGAATTCTTGGAAGATTATCGTCCATAAATCCAGCTTACATTGTACCATCGCTTCGAAAGACTCTTATTCAGTTACTTTCAAAATTGGAGTATTCCACTACAAGTAGAAAGAAAGAGGAGAGTGCTATATTATTATCATTGCTTGTAAGCAATTCCAACGAATTGACTCGACCTTATGTTAAGCCAATTGTTGAAGCGTTGTTACCAAAAGCCAAAGATTTAAGTTCATCGGTTGCATCAAGTGCTATAAAATGTTTGGGTGAATTATCTGTCGTTGGAGGAGAAGACTTAAAACCATTTATTCCAAATTTGATGCCGTTGATTTTGGAGACTTTTCAAGATCAAAGTTCTTCGTATAAAAGAGACGCTGCTTTGAAGACGCTAGGTCAGTTGGCATCCTCTTCCGGTTATGTTATCCAACCTTTACTTGATTATCCGCAATTATTAGGTATGCTTGTTGCCATTTTGAAACTGGAAACTTCACCTGATATCAAGAGGGAAACTGTTAGATTATTGGGTATTTTGGGTGCACTTGATCCTTACAAGCACAGAGAAGTTGAACAGAATTCAAAAAGTATACCTGTTGAACAAAATGCACCACCTGTGGATGTTGCTTTGTTGATGCAAGGAATGTCTCCATCTAACGAAGAATACTACCCGAAAGTTGCCATTACCAATTTAATGAAAATATTAAAGGATCCATCGTTGAGCATTCATCACACGAAAGTTATTCAAGCAGTTATGTACATTTTCCAAACTTTGGGTCTCAGATGTGTGGTGTTTTTACCACAAATTATTCCTGGAATCATAAATGTCATGCATACTTGTCAACAATCCATGCTTAAGTTCTATTTCCAGCAATTGGGTGATATTATTTTGATTGTAAAGCAACATATTCGTCCATTTTTAGATGACATCTTTGCTACCATCAAGGAGTTTTTTAATATCAACTCCCAGTTGAATATTCAAGTTACTATAATTAATGTGATTCAGTCTATTTCCCGAGCTTTGGATGGTGAATTTAAAATGTATTTACCAGAGGTATTAACATTATTACTTGGAGTTTTCGAAGATGACAAATCCGCAAAGAGATCACCTTCATTACATGTTTTAAAGAGTTTTGTGGTTTTTGGAAGCAATATTGAAGAATTCGTGGACATTATTGTACCTAATATTGTCAAGTTATTTGAATCAGGACCAGTTGAATTGAGAAGAGCCGCAATAGAAACTGTCGGTAGATTATCCAAGAATGTGATGTTGAATGATATGGCATCAAGAATAATCCACCCAATTTTGAGAATTCTCAGTCTGGGTAATGTCGAACTACGTGAATCTTCTATTAACACATTGACGTACATGTTGCTTCAATTAGGTCCCGAATTCACAGTGTTTATCCCGGTTATAAAGAAAACTTTGTTACAGAAGAATATCCATGCTCCTAAATTTGAACAGTTAGTTGGAAAATTAGTCAGTGGTGATCCTTTGCCGCTTCATTTGGACATCTACAAAGACTACGACTATAGCCGTTTTGATCTTGCTGATTCAGATATGCCGTCAAAGAAATTACCAGTAAACCAAGCAGCATTGAAAGCAGCCTGGGATGCCAGTCAACGTCGTACCAAAGAAGATTGGCAAGAATGGATAGGAAGATTGAGTAAAGAATTATTGTTGCAAAGTCCGTCACATGCCGTTAGAGCTTGTGCTGGTTTGGCTTCAGACTACTATCCATTAGCAAAAGATCTTTTCAATGCCAGTTTTGCTAGTTGTTGGAGTGAATTGTACTCTCAACACAAGGAAGAATTAGTGGAGGCTTTCTGTATTGCCCTTTCGTCCCCAAGTAATCCACCTGAAATTCACCAAATCTTGTTGAATCTTGCTGAATTCATGGAACATGATGACAAACCATTACCAATTGCTATTTCAACTTTGGGTCAATATGCACAACGTGCTCATGCCTTTGCTAAAGCTTTGCATTATAAAGAATTGGAATTTTATGATCAACCAACTACTCCAACCATTGAATCATTGATTAGTATTAACAATCAATTACAGCAATCTGATGCCGCTATCGGTATTTTAAAGCATGCTCAGTTGCACCATGATTTGCAATTGAAGGAAACTTGGTATGAGAAATTACAACGTTGGGACGATGCATTGAAAGTGTACAACGAGAGAGAAAAGACTGAACCAAACAACATGGAAATTACTATTGGTAAAATGAGATGTTTGCACGCACTTGGAGAATGGGAGCAATTATCAGAATTGGCTCGTAGTAAATGGGACAATTCTTCAAGTGATGTGAAACGAAGTGTTGCTCCTCTTGCCGCAGCAGCAGCTTGGGGATTGGGCCAATGGGATAGAATGGATTCCTGTATTAAAGTAATGAAAGCAGAATCTCCTGATAAAGCATTTTTTAATGCTATTTTAAGCCTTCATCGTAACAATTTTGAAGATGCTTCTATTCATATATTGAAAGCTAGGGATTTGTTGGTGACAGAGATTACTGCCTTAGTCAGTGAGAGTTATAATAGAGCTTACGGTGTTGTTGTGAGAGTTCAGATGCTCGCTGAATTGGAAGAAATCATCAAGTACAAATGCTTACCTCAAGGTTCGGAAAAGAGAGCAGTCATGCGTAAGACTTGGAATACAAGATTGTTGGGTTGTCAAAGAAATGTTGATATCTGGCAAAGAATGTTAAAAGTTAGAGCATTGGTGATCAAACCAAAACAAGATATGGATATGTGGATTAAGTTTGCCAATTTGTGCAGAAAATCAGGAAGATTGAATTTGGCCGAGAAATCTTTGAACTTGTTATTAGAGGAAGGATCACCTGAGAATCCATCTAGAGCACCACCTCAAGTTGTGTATGCACAATTGAAATACATGTGGGCTAAAGGTCAAAGACCAGAAGCATTACGTCATTTGGTTGATTTCACTACAAGAATGTCACAGGATCTTGGTTTGAATCCAAACGATTTAATTACCCAACCGTTACCTTCCGAAGGACCTGGTATCCCAAAACACGTTGAAGAATATACTAGATTATTAGCCAGATGTTTCTTGAAGCAAGGTGAGTGGCAGATTGCATTGAATAGCAATTGGAGATCGGAAACTTCTGAAATAATTTTGGGTGCATATTTGTTAGCTACTCATTTTGATAACAAATGGTATAAAGCATGGCATAATTGGGCATTGGCCAACTTTGAAGTTATTTCATTGTACACCAGCCAGAATGCACCTGCTAGTAGTGGTTCAACAAACAATAACAAAATTGAATTTTTGGAAGAAGAACGTAATGGTACTTCGGATGACTCCAAATTCAAACAAATCCAGCATCAACAGCAACAACAACAACTGCAACCTCAACACCAACAGCAACAAGCAAATATTATCCCAATCGAAGCTGTCCAGAGACATGTCATTCCTTCGATTAAAGGATTTTTCCATTCTATCGCCTTGTCGAATTCTGATTCACTTCAAGATATGTTGAGATTGCTTACATTGTGGTTTAAATTTGGTGGTATTCCTGAAGCTGCACAAGCTATGACTGAAGGTTTCAACATGGTTAAGATAGATAACTGGTTAGAAGTTGTTCCACAATTGATTTCTCGTATTCACCAACCTAATGAGATTGTTAGTTTGTCATTGTTTGGATTATTAACAGAATTAGGTAAAGCACATCCTCAAGCTTTGGTTTATCCATTAACTGTCGCCATTACATCAGAATCTACCAGTCGTAAGAAAGCTGCTCAGTCCATTATTGAAAAAATGAGAGTACATTCTGAAAGATTAGTCGATCAAGCTGAATTGGTAAGTCGTGAACTTATTAGAGTAGCTGTCTTGTGGCACGAACAATGGCATGATGCATTAGAAGATGCAAGTAGATTTTTCTTTGGTGAACACAACACGGAGAAGATGTTTGAAGCGTTGGAGCCATTACACCAAATGTTGCAAAAGGGACCTGAAACCATGCGAGAACAAGCTTTTGCAAATGCATTTGGTAGAGAATTAGCTGATGCCTATGAATGGGTTCTTAATTTCAGAAGAACAAAGGATATCACGAACTTGAACCAAGCCTGGGATATTTATTATAACGTTTTCCGAAGAATATCCAAACAGTTGCAACAGTTGGTTAGTCTTGAATTGCAATACGTGTCTCCTAACTTGGAACAGGCTAATGATTTGGAATTGGCTGTTCCTGGTACTTATCAAGCTGGCAAACCAATTATCAGAATTATGCGTTTTGATCCTACATTTTCAGTTATCTCCTCCAAGCAAAGACCAAGAAAGTTATCATGTAGAGCCAGTGATGGTAAAGACTACCAATATGTTTTGAAAGGTCATGAAGATATTAGACAAGATAACTTGGTCATGCAATTGTTTGGATTGGTTAATACATTGTTGGTAAATGATCCTGAATGTTTCAAGAGACATTTGGATATTCAACAATACCCAGCCATTCCATTGTCACCAAAGGTTGGGTTGCTTGGTTGGGTTCCAAATAGTGATACATTCCATGTGTTGATTAAAGGCTATAGAGAGTCAAGAAGCATTATGTTGAATATTGAGCATAGGCTTTTGTTACAAATGGCACCAGATTACGATATGTTAACATTGTTACAAAAAGTGGAAGTTTTCACGAGTGCTTTGGATAACTGTAAAGGACAAGATTTGTATAAAGTATTGTGGTTGAAATCAAAATCATCAGAAGCTTGGTTAGACAGAAGGACGACATATACCCGATCATTAGCTGTTATGTCAATGGTTGGTTATATTTTAGGTTTAGGAGATAGACATCCATCTAATTTGATGTTGGATCGTATAACCGGTAAGGTTATTCATATTGATTTTGGTGATTGTTTCGAAGCTGCCATATTACGTGAGAAATACCCTGAAAAGGTTCCATTCAGACTTACAAGAATGCTTAATTATGCTATGGAAGTTAGTGGAATTGAAGGGTCATTTAGAATCACCTGTGAACATGTTATGAGAGTTTTACGTGATAATAAGGAATCATTGATGGCTATTTTAGAAGCATTTGCTTATGATCCTTTGATTAATTGGGGGTTTGATTTCCCAACGAAAGCTTTGGCCGAGGCTACGGGCATCAGAGTTCCACAAGTCAACACTGCTGATTTATTAAGAAGAGGACAAATAGACGAAAAAGAAGCTGCTAGATTACAAAAACAAAATGAGGTGGAGATTAGAAATGCTAGAGCTGCATTGGTTTTGAAACGTATTACTGATAAATTGACAGGTAATGATATTAAAAGATTAAGAGGATTGGATGTACCAACACAAGTTGATAAGTTGATCCAACAAGCCACAAGTGTTGAAAACTTGTGTCAACATTATATAGGTTGGTGTTCATTCTGGTAGTAATAAACTATTTGTAAGAGTATTTTTGAAAATACATGGCATTCGAAGAAGTCCATTATTGATAGATTCCAATATAGTCAACGTGTTTCTACAGATGATAAATTCCATTTTCTAGAATATTTTGTATATTTCTTTTCTCTATTTTGTATGATCCATTCTGTTCCGAGTTTCATTCTGGTTCAGAAGTTCTCTTTAGCGTCCGAAATAAATGTAACAAGATAATGTTTGCGCCGAACACCTTCATCATCTTAATAACCCCGACGGTCAAGTCTTTTCAATCGCCAACCCTCCCTTAGACGTACAAATCGGAATCATCCCCCAAAAGGAGGAAAACTCAACAATTCATACAGGAAGGTCGTCAAAAGAAGGGATAAATATTGATTATAACGCGAGATTTCATCATGTAAGTATAAAACTTGGAAGGTCATACAAAGAGAAAAGAAAAAGAAGGGTAAAAAACTGTGATAAAAAATTTTCGCTTCAGTTGGGCGATATTTATAGTGTTAAAAAAGGTCGTGTGTTCATGGAGAGAGAGAGACATCTCATCTTAAGTGAGAGCCTGAAAAAAAAAATATACATAATTCAAATATCATTTGTAAACCCTAATCCTAGTTATCCTTAAATATCAATAACCATGGCACCAAAGAGAAAGAGTACCAAGATAGGAGCTGAGCCAAAATCCAAAAAGACCAAGCCAGTCAAACCAACTCAAGACAAGAATTCTTTGTTAAGTTTGGAAGAATTAACTAAGCTCAGTAGTGAAATCGATGAATCTTTGAAATTTAACAATTTTGTTGTTTTAATAAACCAATTCGAATTAGTGAAGCAAAAGTTAAAGGAAGGCAAAGACAGCGAAGTTGAAGCTTTGGGTCGTCACTTAGCTGTGCTTCTTTATAAGAATTTTAACAAGGTAAATGATGATTTTGCCTCAGGAAAGAAATCAAAGGTCAATGAAGACAAGAAGATCATTATTAAGTGGATAGCAGATAAATACAACAACTTCAAATCTTCCATTAATGAATATCTTGAAGATAAATTAGCCGAACCAACTTCTTTACAATTGGATTTGTTAGATATCATGTTGAATTTTGTAAAGTTCGAAAGCAAACGTAAGGCGTCATCAGAAGAAATCTCGTTCCCAACCTTGACATACAAACCATTGGTTGAATCTTTATTGCAAAGTAAGAACGGTGAAGTATTAAATGATGGCACTACAAACAACTTTATAATTTTGGAATTCGTTGAAAAATTTTCGAAATATTGGGATTTACAGTTTTATTTCTTCAACAACATGTCTGAAATTTTAAATCAATGGAAACAAGAAAAACTGGAATCCGAACTACAACTCATATTTGCCAATTATTTAACCATAATACGAAACGGGTTATTGTTTGATGAAAAGACTTTAGAAGACAAGCCACTCTGGATTACTAGTGAGAAGGACGTCAAACTTCCACCAGCATTGTACAAACACAACCAATTCAAATCACAATATCAAAAGACCCTTATTGAATTACTTTCATATCCAATAACACAGGAACAATACAAGTCTGTTTTGATGATTTTGCATAAAAGAATTATCCCATATATGGCACAACCACAATCATTAATGGACTTCTTAACTGATTGTTATAACATCACCGATGATTTGATCGTGCCAATTCTTGCATTAAACTCATTATATGAATTAATGAAAAACTACAACTTGGAATACCCAGATTTCTATACCAAATTATACTCCTTGTTGACTCCAGAATTGTTGTACACTAAATATCGTTCAAGATTTTTCCGTTTATGTGATTTATTCTTGACTTCCACTCATTTATCAGCTAGCTTGATTGCTTCTTTCATCAAGAAATTGGCAAGATTGTCATCAGCAGCTAGTGCATCTGGTGTGGTTATCGTTATTCCATTTATTTATAACTTATTGAAAAGACATCCAACATGTATGGTAATGTTACACAACACCGAATCCAATGCCAACTACAGAGACCCATTTGACAATAATGAAAAGAACCCATTAAATACCCAAGCCATTAAATCATCCTTATGGGAATTGGAAACTTTAATGAGCCATTATCATCCAAACATTGCTACTCTAGCCAAAATATTTGGCGAACCATTTAGAAAGCCAAGCTATAATATGGAGGATTTCTTGGACTGGAGCTATAACTCATTGTTGCAAAGTGAATACGAAAGGAGATTCAAAGAAAAGAATTCTGCCTTAGAATTTGAGGAATTTGATAGTCTTTTTGAAGCCAAAGATATGAAGGATGTTGAAGGAAACCCAACATTAATGGAAGGTTGGTTGTTTGTATAGAAAATTAAAATTGATTTATATAGTAGTGCGTACACCAATTTAATTTGTCTGTTTTAGGAAAGCTAATGACATACACGTCTACTCTTCGCATTACTTGGAGTAGCAAAAAAAAATGAGCGAAATTTTTTTTATCGTTTTGGTTGTAAGTTTTCGATTGGTGTTGTTTTATTTTTAGGATTCCTACCATTTTTTTTTCTTCTTGATTCTACAATTTCTTTACAACACCTTCATTTACCTTCTTTTATAAAGCCATTCGTTTTTGTCTTTTTTATAATAACTAAACATGGATGATCCTATATTTGGTGGAGCTCCACCAGCTCAACAAGACGACTCCCAACAACCACAAGATGCCATTTTTGGTGATAGAGTAAGAAGATTTCAAGAATTTTTAGACAGAATCGATGCTAATTCTGGTATCGACTACAGAGCCCAAATCAAAGATATGATAATCAAAGGTAAGTTCAGATTAAGTATATCAATTGATGAAATTAGAGAATTTGACAGAGAGTTTTGGTACGGCTTGCTCAACCAACCAGCAGATTATTTACCAGCTTGTGAACGTGCCTTGAGAGACACTGTTTTGGCAATTTATGACAGACACGATCCTGCTTATGATCATGACAACTACGATCCAAATCAACAATACTATTTATCCTTTACTGGGGCATTTGGTAACCATTCACTTACACCAAGATCTATCGATTCCGGTTACCTTTCCAAAATGGTCTCCATCGAAGGTATTGTTACCAGAGCTTCGTTGGTGAGACCTAAAGTTATTAGATCTGTCCATTATGCTGATAAAACTGGTAGATTTTACGCCCGTGAGTATCGTGATCAAACCACTTCTTTCGATGCTATTTCTACCCCTGCCATTTACCCAACTGAAGATATGGAAGGTAATAAATTAGTCACTGAATATGGTTATTCCACATATAGAGATTACCAGAAAATCTCTGTCCAAGAAATGCCGGAAACTGCACCAGCAGGTCAATTGCCAAGATCCGTTGACGTTATATTGGATGATGATTTGGTTGACTTGACCAAACCTGGTGACCGTGTTCAAATAGTTGGTGTTTACCGAGCTCTAGGAGGTGGTGCCAACAATAATTCTTCCTTCAAAACGGTTATATTGAGTAATTCTGTTTACTTGTTACATGCAAGATCCACTGGGGTTGCTTCTCAAGAGAAAATCACTGACCAAGATATTAGAAACATAAATAAACTTTCCAAAGACAAGAAAATATTTGATGTCTTGTCAAACTCGTTAGCTCCCTCTATCTATGGGTTTGAATACATCAAAAAGGCCGTTTTACTTTTGATGATGGGTGGTGTTGAGAAAAACTTGGACAACGGAACCCATTTGAGAGGGGATATCAATATTTTGATGGTTGGTGATCCTTCCACAGCAAAGTCACAAGTATTGAGATTCGTATTAAACACCGCTTCTTTGGCTATCGCAACTACAGGTAGAGGTTCTTCTGGTGTCGGTTTGACAGCAGCTGTTACTACAGATAAAGAAACTGGAGAAAGAAGACTTGAAGCAGGGGCTATGGTTTTAGCCGATAGGGGTATTGTTTGTATTGATGAGTTTGATAAAATGTCAGAAACCGATAGAGTTGCCATTCACGAAGTTATGGAACAACAAACTGTTACCATTGCCAAGGCTGGTATTCATACTTCTTTGAATGCCCGTTGTTCTGTTATTGCTGCCGCAAATCCTGTGTTTGGTCAATATGATGTGCATAAAGATCCTCATAAAAACATAGCATTGCCCGATTCATTGTTGTCACGTTTCGATTTATTGTTTGTCGTTACTGACGACGTTAACCCAACAAGAGATAGAGTGATTTCCGAACATGTGTTGAGAATGCACAGATTTATCCCACCTGGATTGATGGAAGGGGAACCAATAAGAGAAAAATCGAGTGTTACTTTAGCTGTTGGTAACGATGAAACCAATGAACAAGAACTTTTAGAACAACCAATGTTTGAAAAATTTAATGCATTGTTGCACGCTGGTATCCAAAAGAAGAAATCTGGTAATATTATTTCCATTCCATTCTTAAAGAAATACGTTCAATACGCTAAACAAAGAGTAAAGCCTGTCTTAACCAAAGGTGCTTCTGATTACATTGTTAACACATACTCATCATTGAGAAATGATTTAATTGGTAACAACCAAAGAAATACCTCTCCTATTACTGCCAGAACATTAGAAACATTGATTCGTCTCGCAACTGCACATGCTAAAGTCAGATTGTCCAAAACTGTCGATACTCAAGATGCAAAAGTTGCAGAAGAATTATTGAGATACGCATTGTTCAAGGAAGTTGCTAGAAAACACAAGAAGAAACAAAAGATTGCCAAAGCTGTGGATTCAGAAGATGAACAAGCTGCAGAGGATGATCTCGAGCTGGAAAGCTCTGAATCAGAAGCCGAAGTCATGCCAACAAGTAGACGAACTAGAGCAAGAGTTCAAAGACAACAACACCTACAACACGAGCAACAACAACAACATGTTCCACTACAACAAGCTTCGCCTTCTACTACTCCTGAACCACCACTTGGGCAACTTGATACTGGTGTAGAAAATGACGACGAAGGTGTGGGCGAGGAATTACAACACTTCCATTTAGGTTCATCCCAACCACAACCACAACCACAACTGCAACCTCTCACAGTTGGCAGTAGAGGAAATTCCCAACAAGGATCATCTATTACTGGAATAAGTACTGAAAGATTGAATGCATTCAAATCGGTATTGGCTAATGTTGCACGTTCAGAGTTGTTTAACAATGAAGGGGATGTTGCTATTTATGAAGAAGTTGTTAACGCTGTGAATGATCAAATGGAACAAGAAGATAAATTTTCTGAGGAAGAAATTGAAGCTGGTTTCAAGATTATGATCGACCAAAACAAATTTTACCGCCAAGGTGATAAACTTTGGAAAATTTAGATTCTTGTATTGTTATATTATTTTATTTGGGCGTGTTAGTTTTCTTTTGTTTTCTTTTTTTTTTTGATTTCTATAGTTCTGTTTTGTTTGTATTTAATTGTATTATAGTATACTTTGTTTTGCAATTGCACGTAGGTGTTGCCAGAGGGTTCAACCAGACATTTCGAAGAGCTGAAAAAAAAAAATCTCCAAAATATCTTGGATCTCTAGATTGAAGGTAAAACTAACAATTAGAACCATCCCATGTCAAATTCCAGCTCCACAGATCTGCGAATTTATTCTAATAGTTCTACGGAATCTCCACCAGAATCGTCGATAATCAATTCAGATAAAAGTCGAATCAGCAAGAAGAAACCGAAGAAGAAAAAGAAAGGGAGAAACAAGAAACTTCACGATGTACAGAAAGCAGAAGAGTACAAGGAAGATCCAAATAATAATGCATCAAAAGAAGATGTTAACGAAATCAATAATGACTGGCAGCCAGTATTGCCGATAATTGATCCACCAACAACTGAAGCATCCAAAAAACAGAAGAAAAGGAAGAAGGGCAAGAAGAAAAAGAACAACCAAAATGCAAATGATAAAAATGATGGCCCACTAGATGCATTGACTACAAATTCACAAACCCCGGAAGCTCTACCGTACAATTTTGATCTATTATCATACAATTCATTTTCCACTGCCGAAGCGCAAGAATTTCAGAAGAACAAACATTCATATCAAGGAGAATTGTTAACCCACAACTACTACACCCTTCCCAACAATGTTAAGAAGTTTTGGGACCGAAGGTATGCATTATTTCCAAAATTTGACGAAGGTATTTACTTATCATCTGAATTATGGTACAGTGTGACCCCAGATGCTATAGCTAGATATACAGCAAATTTATTTCGAAAATTATTACCTGATGCAACTTCTTGTGTGGATTTGTGTTGTGGTGGAGGTGGAAATACAATTCAATTTGCGAAATTGTTTGATCATGTTGGGGCAATTGATATCAATCCGATAAATTTATATTGTACCGAACATAATTGTGAAATTTATAATGTTACAGATAATGTTTGGTTATTGGAAGGGGACTGGAATGAACTTAGTGCTCCAAAGGCTGATGGGTCGGTAAATTTTGACTGGATTCCTGAAAACATACGCCGAGATGTGGAGGAAGAGAAGCCAATCGATTTTATATTTAGTTCTCCTCCTTGGGGTGGAACAAACTATGAGAGAGATGGTTTTGATTTAGAATCAATGGAACCATTCCCAATCACGAGAATGTTGCAGCAGTTGAGTCAATATACCAATAACATTGGGTTATTCTTACCCAAGCTGTCTAATTTGGATCAGTTGGATACGGCGACAAGAAATGTTTTTGGCGAAGATTCAAGGTGTCGTGTTGTTCATATTCGTTCATATGGTAGAATATTTGCTATATTGGCATTGATAGGGGAAGAATTGATTGATAATTTTGATGAGCAAGGTAGAATCAAGAAACTTGAACGAGAGAGAAGAATGATGGAAAGAGAGCGAGAGCTAGAGCAAGAGCAAGAGGAATATGAAGATGAAGATGAATATGACAACAGCGATCAAGAACAAGAGGAATACTCAGAAGACTATGGTAAGAGTTATGACGAAGGAAACCAAGAACTGTACGATGATGACGAGAACAACGCTTCAGAAGACGTCGATGATGAGGGTGATTATGAAGATAACGATTCTGAACAAGAGAACTATGATCGAGATGATAATACTAGAACCTATTCAGATGATGGTCAAGAACATAAAAATTCTAGTGACATGTCTGATAGCACACCAGAGATATCACCAGAAGAATCAAATGCATTGATGAATGTGTTACCTGGCGAGAACGTTTCTGACGATGAAATCCCTGACTTTGAAGATATTTAATATATACCCCAATCTCATAAGGTAACTATGCCTGTATATGTATATTAAATATTAGCATATTCTGTATAGAATAATCATCAGCATAAACAGGTACATTAAACCAATCTGCTCTCTAATTCCTTATTGATAAATATTAGTGGTCGTGTATCGAACAATATCTATAACTTCAGGTCGTGTAAATTGAGTGGACTTGTGTCCAAAAAAAAAAATAGCAAAATCGGTTCTCACTCTCCTCTGTGAGACACCTTTCTCAAAACTGCCCAAAGAAAAAAAAGGGAGACATTTCAACAAAAACAAACCCCCAGGCCAGAGACATTTTTTTTTGATTTTGCAGCTAGGCAAACCAATCATATCAACGAAGGGCATTCCAAGATCACTGTTAGTAATTTGTGTCAGAGTAAATGTTGCATTAGTGTACAATTAGCCCCCCAAAACTCCCATTAACATAATCACATCATGAACGATTCAGATACAATTTCGTATTTCGAAGCTAAAATCGATAAACTAACCACTCAATTAAATATAGAAAGAGAGAAAGTTTCAGCTTTACAACAGGAAATTGTGTTATTAAAGCAATATAGTGACTATCAAAATTCCAAAATCGACAAGGTGACTTCATTGATTGGCGACTTGTTAGAAAAGAAGTCCCATGATGATGCGGTTTTAAGTTCCATTCAAGCTTTACAAGAAGATGTGGACGTTGGTGATATACAGGGACAAATGGACCAATTAGCCTCTCACCACACTCTCAACCCACACCAGCAACAACAACAACAACAACAACAGCAGCAGCATCAACAACAACAACAAATATTACAGAACCAACATCGTCAAGCTCAAAGACAGCAGCAGCAGCAACAGCAACAACCGCAGCCGCAGCATCTTTCCGGTCACTTGGAGAATAATATGGATCCAGCATTACACCAAGTAGCGGTTGCCACTGCCGCTGTTCAAGCTCAGGCTCAAGCACAAGCCCAAGCTCAAGCCCAAGCTAACCAACAGCTGCAGGTATCACAACAACAACAAGCTCATCCAGGATCCTCACAATTGGCATCTCAAACTCCACAGAAACCAAAAAAGAAAGCAACAAAGAGAAAAATCGAAGATGCTGGATTTGGCGGGCAATCAGGTTCCCCAGCCAAGTCCCCAGTGGCAAAGAAGATTGAAATTGTCTTTATCCATAACCCAACAACCGTTAAGGAAATTTATGACGAATTTTATAATGGTTACAAAGGCCAAGAGCCATTGTGTGGTTTGGATGCGAAATATGGGAAGCACGAATGGAGAGGAGATTCAAGATCCAAAGAATCCAAGAGATTCCAAAGAAGAAAGAAGTTATGTGACGCTATTCAAAAAGGGATACTCAAATATGGCAAAACCGCGGATGAGATTATCGAATATCTTGAAGATTATCGTAAAGAGAAATCTTTAACATGGTTAATGAACGGAAACTTGCCAGAAGATTTGGATTCGTAACAGATGTCATTTTGAGTATTGCTCGACTTTGATTCTTTTTCTTTTTTATTTTCGTTTTATATATGTTTATTGATTTTGTATAATTTGTATTATTTCTGTTTGATTTTTTAAATGTATTTGATTTGTGATATTGCTACCATTTTTTCTTGAAGAGAGGTCGGTTATAATTGTGCCTGGAACTTAATTTCCGTGACCCTGCTTCGCGGAAATTGGAACAAGAGTTGATGGTTCTAAGTTTTCATATAGTATCAAGATGAATCTTCTAGTTGCAATTCAACAACATTCTACGGTCATCCATTGTTGCTTATAGTTAATGTATCTTGTGTTAAATCAACTCCATCATTTGGAATATTCTACATCAACCTTTGCCATCGTCAGCAATAGCTACTATTTATATTCTTTTGTTAAATATTCGATCCCGGTCGGAGGTCAACATGCAAGTCGTGCGCACTATACCAACTGACTAATTTGTTCTATGAGATTCCATCATTCTCTCTCACTTCGTAGTATAAAAATTTTCACTTTTGCTCCCCAATTTTTCTTGTACGGAAAAAAAACTTCTTCCTTCTTCCTTTTTTTTTTCAACTATTTTATTCTCCTGTTACAACTATAGAACTTTAGCATTTTCATTCAATAGTTTTACATATTCGAAAATAAAGATGTTGTCTGCTAGAACCTCCTTGAAGAATATTGGCCGTCAATTGCCAAAATCATTGACTCGTTGTCAATCCACCAGTGCTGCCCCAACCGGTCAAGTTATCGGTATTGATTTGGGTACCACCAACTCTGCTGTTGCCGTCATGGAAGGTAAAACCCCAAAGATCTTGGAAAACTCCGAAGGTGGTAGAACTACCCCATCTATCGTTGCTTTCACCAAAGACGGTGAAAGATTAGTTGGTATTCCAGCTAAACGTCAAGCTGTTGTCAACCCATCCGACACCTTGTTCGCCACTAAACGTTTGATTGGTCGTCGTTTTGAAGATGTCGAAGTCCAAAGAGATCTTAACCAAGTCCCATACAAGATTGTTAAACACAACAACGGTGATGCTTGGTTGGAAGCTAAAGGTGAACAATACTCCCCACAACAAATTGGTGGTTTCATCTTAAACAAGATGAAGGAAACCGCCGAAGCTGCTTTGCACAAAAAAATCAGCAGTGCTGTTGTCACTTGTCCAGCTTATTTCAATGATGCTCAAAGACAAGCTACCAAAGATGCCGGTAAAATTGTCGGTTTAAACGTCTTGAGAGTTATTAACGAACCAACTGCCGCTGCCTTGGCTTACGGTTTGGAAAAGAAAGATGGTGAAGTTGTTGCTGTCTTCGATTTGGGTGGTGGTACTTTCGATATCTCCATCTTGGATATTGGTGCTGGTGTCTTTGAAGTCAAATCTACCAATGGTGACACTCACTTGGGTGGTGAAGATTTCGATATTGCCATGGTCAGAAACATTGTTGAAAACTTCAAAAAGGAAACCGGTATTGACTTGAGTAAAGACAAGATGGCTATCCAAAGAATCAGAGAAGCTGCTGAAAAGGCCAAGATTGAATTGTCTTCTACCGTTTCTACTGAAATTAACTTGCCATTTATCACTGCTGATGCCTCCGGTCCAAAACATATTAACCAAAAGCTCTCCAGAGCTCAATTTGAACAATTGGTTGACCCATTGATCAAAAAGACCATTGAACCATGTAAGAAAGCTTTGAAGGATGCCGGTTTGTCTACTTCTGATATCTCTGAAGTTATCCTTGTTGGTGGTATGTCCAGAATGCCAAAGGTTGTTGAAACTGTTAAATCTATCTTCGGTAAAGAACCATCTAAAGGTATTAACCCAGATGAAGCCGTTGCTATGGGTGCCGCCATTCAAGGTGGTATCTTGGCTGGTGAAGTTAAAGATGTCGTTTTGTTGGATGTTACCCCATTGTCTTTGGGTATTGAAACCATGGGTGGTGTTTTCGCTAGATTGATTTCTAGAAACACTACTATTCCAGCCAAGAAATCTCAAATTTTCTCCACTGCTTCTGCTGGTCAAACTTCTGTTGAAATCAGAGTCTTCCAAGGTGAAAGAGAATTAACCAGAGACAACAAATTGATTGGTAACTTTACCTTGTCTGGTATCCCACCAGCTCCAAAGGGTGTCCCACAAATCGAAGTTACTTTCGATATCGATACTGATGGTATTATCAAGGTTTCTGCCCGTGATAAGGCTTCTAACAAAGATGCTTCTATTACCGTTGCTGGTTCTTCCGGTTTGTCTGATGCTGAAATTGAAAAGATGGTCAATGATGCCGAAAAATTCGCTGAATCCGATAAAGCTAGAAAAGAAGCCATTGAATCTGCCAACAGAGCCGATCAATTATGTAACGATACTGAAAACTCCTTGAACGAACACAAAGAAAAATTGTCCGCTGAAGCTGTTCAAAAAGTCCAAGATCAAATCCAAGAATTGAGACAAATCGTCTTGAAAGCTCAAGCCGGTGAAGAAGTTGCCCCAGAAGAATTGAAACAAAAGACTGAAGAATTACAAAACGAAGCCATTAACGTTTTCAAAGACTTGTACAAAGACGGTGGTGATGCCTCCTCTGGTGAACAACCAAAGAACTAAACTTAGTTTTAGAGAATTCTAGCATGAGTTTGAGAAAGGAAAAGAAGAAGAGAGTAAACGAAAATGACAAATAATTAAGGAGCATATGGGTGAAACTGTAATTAGTGGAAAGAAAGGCTAGCTTTTTTTTATTTCTTAAACTATTTTGTATATATTGTTATAGCTTGTTTTTTAGCTATTTTTTTAATGTTTTTGCCTTTATCCGCCCCTTTAACTTTTGTTATTTCTTTTTGGTGTGTATTCCATTTATCACTATTTGATTTCTTGATATTCAATTTCGTGTTTATATGTAATTGATTGAAATGGTAAATTGACTTGTATATATATATATTTAATTTTGAATTGAACAAAAATTTATTATTTATTTAAAACATTGGTTCTGGGTCTGACTCTTTAACTATAGAACTTAGACTATGATTTAAACCAAATGATCTCTTTAATGGAGAATTAACTTTTGAACTACTTTTACGTACCACAGTACCATATGTCTTCAAAAGAATATCGGATTGTTTACTGGCAATTGAATTCGATTTATGCACTGACGAATTCTCTCCATTTTCATATTCATCAACTTCCGCTTCCTCGTCGTCGTCATCATCATCATCATCTTCAGACAGATATTCTAACATATCACCTAACATTGATCTTCGGTTTAGCACTTTATTATTAAATTCTTCATCTTTATTATTTTCGAAATTGGATTCCAATGAGTATGATGTATATACTGATCCGCTATCAGAATTAGAAGCAGCACTGTGACTATGACTACCTGTAGTAGTTGAATTTGACTTAACGACGGAATTTTCACCCACCATTGATTTAACAGGTTCAAAGATATTGGATTCGGTGTATAATGAAGATCCATTATTAGTATTACTACTACCACCTTCACTGGCTTTCTTTTCATGTTGTGGAAGTGGAATCTGGAGTTCTGGTTGTTGTGGTTGTTGTTGAAGTTGGTTCTTTTTCTTATGAGATGGTTTTCTTTGATTTGTAGTTGGGGTAAGTCCAGTGGCCATAAAGTTCTGGAACATATTGATTTCTTGTCGTAATTGAATTCTCTTATATAATACCAATCTCAAGTACTTTTCCCATAATTCAACAATATCTTGTTGAACTTCAGTTTGTGGTGGTTGATAAGTTCTTCTAGTAGTAAATGAATGATCCAAATGAGGTGGTGGTAATGGTGGCATGGTTTGAGCATGAGTGGTAACTGAATCTGTTAATAACTCACTTGGAGATCCATTAAAATCAGGAGAAGGTAATAAGGATTTAGACCCTTCGCTACCTTGTTGACCGGTAGTATTATTCAAATTTGTGTTATCATTATTGTTGTTATTGTTGTCACAGGTTTTATTCATACCATGTTTCTTAAAGTAATCCTTTTCTTGCTGATAAATATATTCTGATAAATGGTTCATTTTACCAAAGGATTCATCATTATCATGTAAATACACATTCTCTTTTGGAGCACCAGCTCTAAATTTCAAACTATCATCAATTTTAGCAACTCTGAAAACAGGCTGTTTACCCAAGTTTGGATTTGTAATTGGAGCTGAGATATGGAATGGTGATGAACTATCCCTTATACTTCGTATTCTCTTTATATCTTTAGGTGGCGGATTTTCTCTTCTTCTACGTAAACTTTGAAGTGTTCTGGATCTTCTAATACTTGCTGTCCTCTTAGAAGATACTTTAAAACTGTAGAACTTGAACTTGGAGAGCATTTTCTTGATACTAATTTTCAATCTATAGAGCCAACTTCCTTGTTTTGGCTTAATTGCATTTTTTCTTGACAAAGTTGATGCCGAACTTGATGAAGTTTGAGCTTTGACATTACTGGTTCTCTTAGATTTTCTCTTAAATAATAAACTTGCCTTCTTTCTATTATATTCACTTCTTGTCAACAATGGGATATCTTGTAACTCCTGACGTGTTGAAAAAATAGTAGCTTGGGAACCCATGGAATCTGATATATCTCGATGTGCCTGTTGATTCAATGCATCTGCACTATCAAGGTGTTTATCTGGACTCAAAATCAGAGCTGATTTTTTAGCAGGATTTTTTTGCATTGGTGTTAAACTTCTAATGATCTCATATCCGGCACTTTCTAATGATGGTGATATTATGGACAAGTTATCTAATCTCTGGCTTACATAGGGGTTTTGTGAATCGACAATAAATTGGGAGAATCTCTTTGGATTGAAATCATCATTATTTCTTGACATGTTTGCTATTGTTTGTGGTATGGCTTGTACAGAAACTGGCGTAGAAGGCAATTCTTTATTTTTAGTAGTTTTCTTTATTGATTTTTCTTCTTCTTCTTCGTCGTCTTCGGTTCTCCAAAGTTGGAAAGTATCTTTGGGGTCTTCTTGATCTAGGAAATAATAAGGAAAAGAAATTGGTAATGATTTACTGGAAGTGGACTCAACTTCCAATCGAGTCAATGTTGCTTGGGTCATTGGTGTTAATAAATTATAATTTGATTGAGGCAAAGGAGGAAGTGGTGGGAGGGAAATTGCAGGAGTAATTGGAAGGAAATTCAGGTCTGAAACCAAATCAAATTTTTGATTCAGGGTTTTGTCTTTATTTTTATATCGCAAGGGGGCAACTCCCGCTTGTGAATTTATTGACATGTCTACCATGATACGGGAAATTTTTCTCTTGCAGTATGTCTATAGGGGGGATGGTTGATTTGTGGAATGTAAAGATGTATGTCAATTGGGCTTGGTGTGAATTAGACGACGAAATCACTTCGAGGGAGGTAGGGCAAAATAAAATAAACTTTCTAATATGTGGGAACAAAATTGATGGTGAAATTGAAATGATAAACAAAAATTCCTGAAAAGAGGGCAACTTCCAGCATATAAAGAGACGAAATAAGACTTGGAAATGCACTTGATCTGGTATGTATAAGTCACTTGAAATGATTTGAATGCACTATTTATTAAAAAAGAGTAATTAATTAACTATGTAAACTGTGTATCTGGTGGGACATTTGGGGCAGATCTGCTCCAAAGATGGCTGGCTGAAAAAAAAAAGATCCGAAATTTTTAAATGAACAATCGTACCTGAGCTACCAACTGCATTTTTAGCCAGCCTCTCAATTTCACCTATAGACAGAATTTACCATACCATCCTTTACTACAAGAACAACAATACCGCAGACCCTTTCCCTTTCCCTTTCCCTTTTACAATGGAGAATAAATGTGAAAGAATGTTTATATTTTTGTGTATATATAGAATTTTGCTTTCTTTTTCTATGGAAATGACAAGAGCACGTTTAAGACTCAGTACCCTATATCTAAATATAGATCGAAAATTAAAGAACTAAAAAAAAATAGTGGGAAAAAAAATAATGGTAATAATCAAAATAACTTTTTTTTTTACGGAAAAGAAGTAGTGATCAATGGATTTATTCCTTAGCTGGGGCTAAACCAACAGCATTCTTTTGCAAGTCGTAGATGGAGTAGTATTTTCTCAAGAAAGCGTCACCAATAATTGCCAAATCACCAATTGGTTTAGGGAAATCCATTGGGGTGAAAACTGAGATACAAGAACCACTAACTTCCAAGATATAGTCATGGGCAGTCAAAGTAAAGTTGTAACCGGCAAAGGTTAAAGTCAAATCTGGCAAAGAATCTCTTTTAGCACAATCGATTTGGTATTGACCAGACCAAGACTTGGTAGCACCAATCTTTGCGTTGATAATTTCGGCCAATGAAGATGGCAAGGTGATCAAGGAAGTACCGGTATCAATGGCAGCACCAGTCTTTTGTAATTCGGCATATTCGTCACCTAAACCGATACCTTCAAAGGAAACTTCCCAGTAAGCCTTTCTTCTGACTGGTAACCATGTGATTTTACCTTGGAACAAGGAGGCATCGTAACCACCAAAAGTGGCTAAACCACCATCGTTTTCGTCTTTTTCGGTATTTCCCAAGTAGAAACCAAATTGTGGACTATCTAATAAACCTTGGTTTATAGCATTGTAGATTGGTGGAACAATGTGGTTGACAGAAATTGTATCATAAGCTAAACCTAAGATACCATCGAACTTTCCGAAAGCGAAAGCCAAACCCGGTTCGGAGGTGGCTTCAGCAAAGTCTTGTTTTGGAATGACCAAGTCACCAATGCTTAAAACATCTTGGGAGATGTAACCTTCCATGGAACCTGAACCGTATTGGATGGAAAATTCACTACCGTTAGCTTTGTAGGTAGAAGAAGCATCGTGGTCGTATTTGGCATGCAAGAAACAAGCCAAAGAGGAACAGTCTTGGGATGGGACCCATAAGTTAGAAGAACCAGTATCTAAGATGACCTTAAATGGTTGGCCTGGGGTACCCAATTGAATTTCAGTAAAGTATTGGGCGTTCAAATAGTTGGTTAAAGGAGCTTCATATTTACCACCTTTTTGAGGAGTAACGAAAGGAATTTCGGCTTCTTGGTTGGTCAACACATGTTGCAAGCCAAAACTGGTTGGGTTTCCGTGAGCAGCGTTAAAAAGGTTCAAGTACTTGTTGGCCAAAGAATTTGTGTAGTCTTGGAAATTAGAAGCATCCAAGGTTTCTTCGTTGGATAATTTGTTCAACTTGATGCTATGTGATTTAGCATCGACAACAGTAGTCAATGATAACAAAGCAGTAGCAACAGTTGACAAAACTGACAAGGACAATTGCATCTTAGTATGAGGGCGGGGGGCCTGGGGAAACTAGAGAGGGTGAGCAAAGAAAAAAACGGGGGAATTAAAAGAAATAGTAGCTGTTAGAAATAAGAATTGGATTACTTATACCTAAGTCTTGCTTGTTTTTTCTTTTAAAGGTGGATGTTTTATAAAAAATAAAAAAAGAAAGGAAGGAAGGAAAAGAAGATTACAAGAATAAAAAAGGGAAGGAAATTTTTTGTAATTTTGTTTGGTTGGAAAGAATGGTGAAAGTGAAAGTGAAAGTGCGGGTTGTGGTTGCTGTTATGAGAGTGGCAACAATTTCTCACCCATTCTGTCTCTCATACAATTAATTGTATTTTTTTAGTCACACAGTAAATATAATTTTTTTTTCTCTTATCGACTTGCCTAACTTAACTGATAAAGTTTAGTAAAACAAGCAAGGTAGTGCAAATGTGTCATATTGCACATCCCCGTTTAGTTAAATTGCCTTCAACATTCATAGCCAATATAGCTAAATAGGAAGCAAGTTATCCTAATTAGGTTAGCGGTTATATAAAGTTTTCATAAGCGAAAAACTAGTCGAATCTCTTAAAAACACCCAGGTAACTTACATGATTGGACAGTAAGTCACTTATTAATACAAGATAATGCAACAACGTGAATATAATTCTTTCCACCATGTCTTCTCTTTTGCTGCCTGAGAAACAGAGAGAGAGAGAAAAGAAAAAAAAGGGGGGATGAGATTTATTAAGGAAAAGAAAAGACTCTGTGAGAAAATGAACCAAAAGAAAAAGAAAAGAAAGGAAAAAAAATAAAACAGCGATATATCCTTGAGTCACGTGCCATGTGACTTTGTATTTGATATAAATACAATCAATTTTTTAATGGTATCCCAAACCGTTGCTGTTATTCTCTTATATCTATAATCCCTATGATATCAGCATTGAAGTGTGTAGCGCTAAATATCTTTGAAGTGTGGATTTATTATACCTCGGATACAAGGAGCAACCGATGAGAACATTTTTGTGATTCGGAAGTTGCACATTCATATCGTCACGAAACTTATAGCTCCCTTTTTCCCTGTAAAAAAAAAAAGATTTATATATATATATATATAAATATACAAGTCAGGCTCCTTCCTTCATTTTTATCTAGGTCAACTATTTATCATTTCAACATACGTTATATAAAATTTAATTCTAGAATGTCAAGTTTTTTTGTCTCCAGAGTAGAGGACCATTTCTCTAACCAACCTATCAAATTTACAGTAAAAACTCCATCTTCCCCATCTACTCCTACTACCACTACCATACCTGCGATTATTGATTCTTCAGTTCCTGAATTTGCATCGAATCATTCCTTTTTAATCAATCCATTGTTTTCTTCAGGTCATACCCAAACCGCCTATGCTGCCATCAACAAATTTGAAAACGTGGATAAAGTCAACTACAAAAGAGAGATCATCAATATCGAAAATAAAACATACAAATTACCAAATGGAGAAGAATTATACTATGACCAATGGCAAGGTGAAAGTACCATTGCCTTAGATTATGCCATCCCTAAGGCGGAATTCAAATCAAATCCAGATCACGAAAGTTTCAAACCCGAATCACAAACTAAAGAATTACCACCACGTACAGAATACAAAACCCCTGAAGAGAATTTGATTGATCCGGATGATGACAAGCCTTTATTGGTAGTTTTACATGGATTATCAGGTGGTTCATATGAAGCTTACCTTCGTGCTGTATTGGATAAGCTTATTGAAAGACCATACAATTTTGACGCTATCGTCGTGAATTCTAGAGGTTGTGCCAATCATACCATAACTACTCCACAATTATACAATGGTTTGTGGACCAACGACCTCAGATATGTCATCAACGAAATAGTCACCAAAAGATGGCCTAAAAAGAAAGTCTATTTGATGGGATTTTCATTGGGTGCGGCTATTTCATCGAATTATTTGGGTCAAGAAGGGGAATATGTTCCTGAACAAATTAAAGGTGCCATCATTATTGCATGTCCATGGGATTTCGTTGAAAGTAGTTATCATTTGAGAGATTCAATCATTGGTCACTATATCTATTCCCCTACTATGGCAAATAATTTGCTTAAATTGTTAACCAGTCACCACATCTTATTGGCTAATGATTTAGTGAAACAATATATGGAAAACCCAGACAAATATGAAGTTAAGTTCTTGAAACAATTTGATGACCAATTCACTGCTAAGCTTTTTGGTTTGAATTCTGCTGATGAGTATTATAGAAAGGCATCTCCTGTTCAAAGATTGTTGAATGTTAGAGTTCCGACTATTATTCTCAACAGTTTGGACGATCCTATCGTTGGTGCTAGAAGTTTACCATATTCTGAAGTCAAATTGAATCCATACTTGTCTATGATCACTACAACTAATGGTGGTCATATTGGATGGTTTACATTAAAGGGTGATAGATGGTATGTTGATCCAATTTGCAAACTTTTAACAGAATTGAATAAAGTTGATGTTATTAAAGCAAGCGATGAAGAACTTCCAATTGATATTGCGGATAATAGTTGGAAATTTGATAGATTGGTGAATGGAATGTTCCCAAAGAATAAGTAGAAAAAACTAACTATTTTCTTCTTTAAACGTTCCCTTCCCCATCCGTCAAGATTATTTATAAGTTTCTTTCTTCTCTGTATATATTCACTAATAGATTCACCAAGCCTGTTTTTTAGGTCTACATGTTCTGTTCCGCCAATTCTATTCGTAAGTAAGTATATTAATATATATATTTATAAAGAACTCCAATATTTACAACACATATTCAAAGCCTTAGTACTCGTCTTTTCCACTGATAATCACATCATTTATCTTTAAAATCATTCTGGTTAACTGTGTGGCCAATAACAATTGTTGTCTTTTACCAATCAATGGATCGATAACAAATAATTCTTTCATATCATTAGTTCCCTTACCAAGACAATCAACACCCAAATGTGATGAATTTTCATTGACTTGTTTAGCTTTTAAGGAAGATAAGGTTTCAATAGGATCCAAACCAGAGTTTTCAGCCAAGGTCATTGGGATAATATCTAATGCAGTGGCAAATGCTCTGAATGCATATTGATCTATACCCTTTTGTCTATCAGCAGCTTCAGAAACAGCCAAGGAGCAAGTCAATTCGGAAGCACCACCACCGTAAACTACCCTACTGTCTCTGACTAAATTACGGACAACACAAAGTGAATCGTGTAAAGCCCTCACACCTTCCGCACAAATCATTTCATTGGATCCTCTTATGAAACAGGTAACAGCTTTAGTATTTGAACATTCTTCGATAACCAACATACGATCTTTGGTGGTACCAAATTCCAATTCTCTGATGACACCGGCAGTACCCAATTTATCTGCAGTCAAATCTTCGAAACGTGGAACAATACGACCATTAGTAGCAATTGCCAACAATTCCAATTCAGATCCACCAATCCATCTGATGGCATTCAAACCGTTGGCCAAAAGCAAATGGTTAGCTTCATCATCAAAACCCCATTGACAGGCAACAACATTGGCACCGGATTGCTTGACCAAATCAATCATTTCTTGGAACTTCTTTTGTTCATATTCTTGTAACACTTTGAATTCTTCAACGGTGGAGATATCCAACTTATGTTTGGTTTTTGGCTTTGGTGGTTCAAACGGACAAGTCAAAATAGCAATCTTACAGTCTTTGACTTCTTTAGGCATTTGTGGATGGGAAAAGTCTTTGTCCAATAACACTCCTTTAATCAAAGAGGAATCTTCAATAGAACCACCTACTTTCTTTTCCATTTTTATCAATTCAAAGTCGACATCTCTTCTTTCCAAATCGGCAACATCCATAACTGCATCAACGGCCATATTGGCGAAATGATCATGGGCTTTAGAAACAATCTTGGAACCAAGGGAGGTTTTGGCAGCTTTCAAAAGGTTTGCTTTGTCGTCAATCAATATGTTGTCAGCAACTTTATCCAAATGATCAACAGCAATTCTACAAGCTTCATCAAATCCGTTGGCAATCTTTATTGGATGTATACCTTTTTCAATCAATTCTAAAGCTTGATCCAATAATGCACTAGCTAAAACAACAACACCAGTGGTACCATCACCAATTTCATCATCTTGGGATCTGGACAATTCAACTAATAATTTAGCAATTTGATTGTCCAAATCCATTTGTGTCAAGATAGTGGCCCCATCATTAGTAATTGTGATATCTCCATCTGGACTGATCAAAATCTTATCAAGACCTCTTGGTCCCAAAGAAGTTTTAACAATTGAAGCTACTGATCTGGCAGCTAAAATATGGGATTTAGTGGCTTCAATCCCATGTTTTCTTTGTTTTTTACCTTGATCCCTGACAATTATAAATGGTCTTCCCATTTCATCTTGGGCAACAATCGCATTGGACAAGTCCGGCATTCCCTGTGGTGCTGCAGCCATGATTTCCTATAGTTTGTAGTATGTAGAATATATTATGGGTATAAGTTGGTTGTTACAAAATTTTTTTTTTCTTTCTTTCATGTTTGTTCGTGTTGATGTGAAGAAGTTTTTTTTTTTCCTGAATATTCTTTGCACCAAGACACACGCAGACGTGATCTTTGATGGCGAAGCAGTATAGTACATCTAGTTGAATGGATATTTAAAGTGTATTAAGTAAGCTGTAGAGGAGGGTAGAGATGTAGATGGAGAGATTGAGTTATTTCGTGAACCGCAGACAGAGAGTACAAGCCGTATACCTTACGTATACCTTTGCATTGCCTTATTTTAGGAATGATATTCTTGATTAACTGAAAGATCGAATAGCTGGTACTCTTAGCCTGATACACGTGACACTATATCCATATTCTATATCGGTTTTTTCAGTGTTTGTCAATAGCAAAAGAAAATGCTTTCTACATACATTATCTATTCCTTCTGCGCTCGATATCTGGAACTCATCGAGACTGAAAAAAAAAATTGACTAGAAAAAAAAATACCGAAGATATCCAAACTTTCCAACTAACTATCCAAATCAAAGCCTTTGCTTCCCCCCCCCTCCCACCTTCAACCAGTCATGTCAGTAGTAGGATCCTTAATATTTTGTAACTTTTGTGGTAATTTACTAGATTCACATAGTTCGACCTCCGATATAAAATGTGGAGTTTGTACAGCTTCTTATCCAAAATCAAAATTTGCAAATTTGAAAGTGGTGACGACATCGTCCGAAGATGCCTTCCCTTCTACTTTAAAACTGGCCAGATCTGTGGTTAAGACCTCCTTAAAGAAAGATGAATTGGATGAAGGGGCTACCATTAAAGAAAAATGTCCGAAATGTGGTAATGAAGAAATGCAATATCATACTTTACAATTAAGATCTGCTGATGAAGGGGCTACCGTTTTCTATACTTGTGCTAAATGTGGATACCGTTTTAGAACTAATAATTGATGGAATTATATATACATATCTATACCGTCTACAGCATTACTTATTAGAAAGTGTACTTTTTAAGAAAAAAAAAATTAAAAATAATATAAATTCAAAAAGAACAAGAAACTATCTAAATCTATTTAACAGTAGCGTATTCAAATTCATTTGAGTTTTCGTATTCGTACATATCCAAGGCAACAATAGCGGAATCTCTAACGACTTCTTCATCATCTTTCAGGAATTTTTGCAAAACTTCCAAGACTTCGTCAGTGGCAATTGAACCTAAAGCTTCAGCAGCTTCGTGTCTAACCATAGCCGCTTGACTAGCATCTTTTAACATTTCAATCAATGGAGCAACAGTGACTGGGTTAGCCAATTGACCCAACACATAAGCGATTTCATGTTTGAACAAGGCACTTGGATCTTTGAAACCAGTACATAAAGCCAAACAAGATTCATCAGTATTAAGATCTCTCAATCTGAACATGGCTCTGTATCTTTCAAACAATGGAGCTTCTTGGTCGTTCAAGACAGTTTGTAATTTCTCCACTTTGTCAGTAGAAGTTTTAGTATCCAATGGTGGAGCTGGGTCAATGGAGTAGAAAACATTCTTTTCCAAGGTTTCAGTTTGGGCTTTGTCAGAATGTTCCCAGTTTATTCTATCAATAGCCAATTCACAAGTTTGTCTGATTTCAACAGCTGGATCTTCTTTGAAGTATTTGGTCAATAATGGCAAGGATCCTTGATCACCCAAAGCCCCAAGAGCTTCGGCGGCTTCATGTCTAACCATAATTTGTTGGCTCTTGTCTTCAATAACATCACGCAAAAATGGAGCAGCGTATAAATCTCTGGTTTGACCCATTACATAAGCAACTTCATGTTTCAACAATTCGGAGTTGTCACCGAAAGTTTCGGAAATGTATTTGATAGCCTTGTGGGCTTTTTCTCTATCTGGATCATCTTTACCAATGGCTTTTAAGTTGAATAAGGCTCTGTATCTTATACTTAGTTTTTCATCACCGGATTTGTTGATAAGAACATCTCTTAATTCTTCTAAAGTAGCATTATCGGCATCGAATTCTTGGTTGAACATTGTGGATAGTAGGTTGCTTGGGGTAAATAAAAAATAAGAAAAAAATAGAAGCTCCAAAGAACTGAAAAATTTTTGTAAATTTATAACGTAATCCTTTTTTTCTCTTCGCTGCACCTATACGATGAGCCTTACACACATGAGCCCAGACTTACGCACACTCTCTCTACGTACTGATTTTTTTTTCTCTGTCCCCTATATCTGCCACAGGTTCTTTTTTTTTTTTTTTTTGCAACTTACAGCAAAACCGTCAGACACCTACAGGAACATACATTACAAATAGTACGATTTTTATTGGGCTCCCTATTTATACGGCTACTTAATTAACAACTCAATCACCTGTTTTATATCTGCATCTATCACCACTGTGTTGTCTAAAATATTCAAAGGAACAGCACTTGATGGGCCCATCCCAACTCTAATCAATTTAAAGATCTCAGGAAATTGTTCCACCTTTTCTTCATTTCTCCATCGCAATACACTTGGGGTATTTAACCCAACACCTAATTCTAAAATCACCACCTTCTTATCGGATTCTTCTTGTAAAATAGTCCTCATAAACTTGTAATATGCCTCTCTTTGATCCTTGACTATGTCTTGGTTTAAATTATTCCCCATTCTCAAAAACATTGTCATTTCAGAACCACAAAATTGACATTTGGGTATATCATCAGCAGATTTTAAGGGATACTTCTCTACCATTTCTTCCATGGCTCGATATGCATCAGGATGACAATTGTTCAGACATTGAATATTTGCATAATTTCCTTGAATGGTGAATACTTTGTTGTTGTCAAACCCGTTCTTTACGAAAAATCCATCTGCATTACTTGTAAGCACAAAAGAATCTTTAAATTTGTTACTCAATTCTAGTAATCTTTCATAAGTAACTGTCTGGGGCCATTTCTTGTAGAGATTGCAATAATGATATATGAAAAAATTCCAAAAATCGATCTTTGTCGGCCAAGGGAATCCAATAGTTTCGTATAATGTATTGATCCCGTACTTCAAAAATGGGCCATATTCTCTATTGAATAGTTCTTTTGATGAATAATTCAATCCTTCACTTGCAGAAAGGCCCGCACCAGCACTTATAATCAAATAATCAGCTTCTTTTAACCAGTTCTTAGCCCTTTCGATGTTCGGCTCGGTCACTGTACTCGATTGTTGTTCTTCAGAGGGAAACTTCGGAAATTGATCTAATTGACTCTGATATAATTTTTCATCTTCTTCTAAAAACACATCAAATATAATATGAGTGATGGTCGATTCAGGATTCTGAACAAAATATTCATGCACTGTTCTAATAGCTATCTCACTTGCGAGTATATTGGGAAATGCAAAGATTCCCGTTGATATACAACAAAATGCAATTGATTTATTCTGCCCTTTTGTATGCTCCAATTTTTTTAAACATGACATATAACAGCTTTCCAATTGTTTAATTTCCTGTTGGGTGACTGTTCCCTTATGTATGGTTGGACCCACTGTATGTATGACATATTTAGCTGGTAGATTAAACCCAGGGGTTATCTTTGCCAGACCTGTAGGTTCAGGAGGTTGATCTTGCATTAGTTCAAAACACGCCTGACGCAAATCGGGACCTGCGGCTGTGTGGATGACATTATCGATGCATTTATGGCTGGGGCGGAAACACCCCAACAATGCCAGATTGGCAGCATTCACAATGGCTGTGACATCAGTCAAGGTTGCTATGTCACCTCTCCATAATGATACTTTGGTTTGTTTGGAAAACTTATAGTTGTTGGAGAGATTCAATGTTGAAGAATGTAATTTGTTGTTGTTTTTCCAACTTATGAACTTGTTGATTTCTTGGTTTATTTCTTCAGGAAGTGGGGGATATGGTGCTCGCTTGCATAACAGGATCTTTATCATTTCTTGTTGATGATAACTTTCCATGTTGTATAAATGCTCAACATAGTGAGATTTCCACTCAACGTCGTCGCCTTCTTCAATCAAGTGTTTCAAGATTTTGGTAATGTCTATCATCATCATCCCGTGGGGTTTCAGTTTCGATGGATGCTCAGAACCATTTCTTCTTTCTTTCAAGGGGATATTTCAGTTTATATATAGTCTTTTTACTTTTTTTGTGGCAATGATTATTAATTTTGACGCACGAGTTTAAATCCAAAATAGAGAGACTGTGCTTTGAATACTTTAATTTACATTCGATTGTTGGGGGAACCTGCGGCTTACAAATATATCTTACTAATTTTTCTCAGACAATATTATGTAATACACAATTAAACTTCTGATGGCATCTAACAAACATGAATTTCTAATCCAATTCTACAAACATTCTTATTATAACAACTCTTTGACCACTTCAGTCTCACTCTCTTTGTCAAAGTCAGGTCTCAATCTTTCATATCCATCTACAGTTCTGGCATATGTAATTCCTCCCAATCTACTAACAGGTTTCAATTTGGCTATATCAAGGTTGTTCAACTCTTTATTGATGACATCTTCTCTGACATGGAAGTTGACCCCTTCGACAATAGCTAACACACCAGTGGCTCTATTTGGATCAGACTTGGATTTCCATTCGTGGGAGGTAACCAACTTAGCTTCAATTGAAAAGGCAGATTCTGCGACGTGTGGAGGCTTAACTTTTTCGGATTCGACAGGTGTTAAGCCAGACAATTTCCATTCGTCAACCCCTGGTGGAGCATTTGTGGAACAATAATTAGCAGCTTCAACAAACCATTCACTGATGATGTTGATGGTCAATTCTTCGGTTTCCAAAATATTACGAGCAGTGTCTTTAGGATTACCTTTACCTCCAGAAAAACCCAAAGTAAAAATTGGTGGGTCGTGATTGACAACAGTGAAATAAGAAAATGGAGCCAAATTACGGACACCATCTTTGGAAATAGTAGAAACAAAACCAATTGGTCTTGGAACAACAGCACTGATCAAAGTTTTGTAGTTATCGATAGGATTTCTTCCCTCGCCATATGGATCAATGGAGAGTTTCTTGTGAGTTTTCCAAGAAGGATCAGTGGCACCTGATCCCACTTTCCAATCCTTATCTGGAATTTGGGTATAGTTCCACACTCTGTCGAAATCAAATGGGGGTCTTGAGTTTTCAACCTTGCCGAAATCCGGGTGTGGGTTTCTCTTGACTTGGCTTTCCAATCCAAATCTCTTTGGTTCTTCTGTATTTTGATTGGTCATTCTGCGTGTTATTGTAGAAATGTAGCGTATCCTTGTAATAATTGAGCTGGAAGAGGAAGAGAAGGATAATGGTATCAATTTATTCATTTTTTTTTTTAATCCAGGGTTGTTTTAAATTGTGGATCCAAATAAGCTCAGATTATTAATTATTCGGAAATGCAAAAAACTAGCTGTCAGGAAAAAGAGCAGGACTTATTGTTCAAGGTGGGGAAGAATGGTTGGGGGAAAATAATTCCGGGAGCGCACAGAAGGATCTATCCTAAGCACTCTCTGTGTCACTTGTGGACGTTACCTCTTGGTTCCATCGGTGTTAATTTATACTCATTGTCCATGTCTCATAGAAACAACCATTGGAAACATATTGTTATTAATATTAAGCCAGACCCACATTTTTTTTTTCTTTGAGGGATTTTAATTTTTAGTTTTAATTTCCTTGTTATCCGGAGTCGTCGTTTTTTTTGATTGATAACAATTTTCCTTATGAGTCAATTTTTTTTGCTGGCAGCTGAGTCGACTGTGGTAGTGAAGTAAGAAAAAAGAAAAAAAAATTAGTTGAGTGAAAAATTTCAACTAACTGTTAACCAAATAGTCACCACATATACAAGCATTACCCCCTCTCCTCAACATACATTATGGTTAAAAAAGTACTCCTCATTAACGGTCCAAATCTTAATTTATTAGGTACTAGAGAGCCAGAAAAATATGGTACAACTTCTCTCTCGGATATTGAAAAAGCAGCAATTGAGCAAGCCCAGTTGAAGAAAAATGACTCCGAAGTATTGACCTACCAAAACAACACAGAAGGTTTTATCATTGACAGAATACATGAAGCTAAACGTCAAGGCGTTGGCTTTATAGTCATCAATGCCGGTGCTTATACCCATACTTCTGTTGGTATTAGAGATGCCTTGTTGGGTACTGCCATCCCTTTCATCGAAGTTCATATCACCAACGTTCATCAAAGAGAACCATTCAGACACCAAAGTATCTTGAGTGATAAAGCTGTTGCTGTCATTTGTGGTTTGGGTGTCTATGGTTACACTGCTGCTATTGAATATGCATTAAACTACTAAGGGGGAAGTTTGTACATAGCAATATAGTATAATAAGAAACTAGTGATATGAATATACATTATCCGATATTACGATCTTCGGTCCGTGATTTATAGTCGAATTATTGATTATTAATTGCTTACTATTGGTTGAACAATAGACAGATGGTTTGGTGCAATTTTCTTAGTATTCCCTCTCCCCACATTTTTTGGTTGCAACTTTTGAGTTGTGAGAATTCTCCAAGCAGTTTGTCATTGAGAAGAAAAAAAAAATACTCCATACAAATCTATAATTCGGAAATACCCTTTTCTCTTATTTCGGGTTTACAGTAGTTACTTACAAAAATAAAACAAGGCATATATAAATCCCCATTCATTTCCTTCCCCAATTATTCTTTAGATTAGATTATATTATCTATTCTTACAAAAACTTAATTCTACAACTTAACCAACAACAAATAAAATAATGGCTCCAACTCCAACTACTTCAAGACCGGTCCCACCAAAGGGTCCAGAAATTAGCGATATGAGTGATGAAACAATTACCCAAAATACCATTTTGGTCAACTCGCAGCATAAAAATATGAGATTGTTATTTGTATTGAATGCTTTGGTTCAGCATTTGCACGACTTTGCTAGAGAAGTAAGATTGACTACCGAAGAATGGGAAGAAGGAATACAATTCTTAACCGATTGTGGTCATATTACGACCGATATTAGACAAGAGTTTGTGTTGCTCTCTGATGTTTTAGGATTTTCAGTACTTGTGGATGGTATTTCCCATCCAAAACCAGAGAATGCAACCCTGGGTACGTTGTTGGGTCCATTTCATACCCATGATGCAGAAGAGAAAGAACAAGGTGATAGTATCGTTTCAGAAGGTAAAGGTGAACCGATGTTGATTGAAGGTAAATTAACTGACACCAATGGTGACCCAATTGTTGGTGCCACCATCGATCTTTGGCATTGTGATAAGGATGGATTTTATGATACCCAGTATGAAGATCGTGACCATGCCGATTTGAGAGGAATTGTTAAAACCGCCGAAGATGGCTCCTTTGTCATCAAAGCCTCGAAACCAGTGCCATACCCAATTCCAAGTGACGGTCCAGTCGGTAAATTATTGAAACTTATCAATCGTCATCCATACAGACCAGCCCATGTTCATTTCATAATTGAGAAACCTGGTTATGATAGATTGATCACTGCTTTGTATGAAAAGGGTGATCCATTTGAAAAATCCGATGCTGTCTTTGGTGTTAAATCAAAGTTATTGTACACCTTGGACAAAGTTGGTGAAGAAAAGGCAAAGAAATATAACATGAATAAAGACGATTGGTTATTACATTGGGATTTTACCATTATTACTGAACAGGAGTCGGTTGATTTGGTTAGAAAGAAGAATGCAGAAGCTATTGCCAAAAATAAGAGCTCGGCTTATAACTTAGTGCTCAACAAGAACGGTTTGCCGGAACCTGCTCCATTAGATTAGTGTTTTCTAAGATTGTTGTTTGATTTTCTAAGTAGGAACAAATATATTATTATTATTTATTATTGATTTTTTTTTTTTTTGTTTTGGTGGAAATTCGGTCCGATTTGGGATGAAAAATATTCCATGTTATTCCGTTTTAAACGGAAAAATAAACTATACATTGTTCTACTGAAGCAGGGATTGTTTTGATAGACCACTTTACCATCAATTACTACTCCAAGTAAGTAAAGGAAAAAAAAAACATTGCCCGGGACTCGGAATGGATTCGGGTATCTCCATATATACCTTCCGTTCTCCTCCCCACTTCTTTTCCCACAATAGAGTGAATAATTCAAACGAGCCCTGATTCTATGTGATGGTTCCCAGAGAGCATGACCCACCCCCCAAAGAGAAACTCACCTTCAATCTATAAACATCAATAACAATGAAAGTTATACCAAATTAGTGATCATTTACAAATCAACTCCTTGGCTATTGAATAAACTGGCTATTAAATTAAACATTTCTAGGAAATGTGACACCCATAATGACCATTATGCAGGACATTTACTGGTAATTCCGAGTTGTATTTCCTGAAAAGAACGGAAATATGCGTGCTCCCAACCAAACATTACTCCAAATCCCAAACTACCCCAACATTTAAACTTATATAAGAGTAACGATATAGCCCCAAAAGATTACTGGGGAAAAGTATTTTTATAGGAATGATATATGTATCATTGATCAACTTTTAGTCATGTTATCTCTAATAAAAACTTCAACAACGGCCACTAGATCTTTATTCTTCATCAGATATCTTTCTACAGCTACACAAAAAACGAAAGTGGTTTCTTCTGCTGAAGAAGCCCTTGATGGTGTTGGATCAAACATAACTTTGTTATCCGGAGGATTTGGGTTAAGTGGTGTTCCTGACACGGTTATCAATGCCATGGTAAACCATCCAGAAATCAATAATGTTACTGCCGTTTCCAACAATGCTGGATTGGATGGTAGGGGTTTATCGCAATTGTTAGTCACTGGTCAAATAACCAAAATGATTTCCAGTTATATCGGAGGCAATAGAACTTTTGAAAAGTTATATTTAACAGGTAAGATTGACTTGGAATTAACCCCACAAGGTAATTTGGCCGAAAGAGTCAGAGCTGGTGCTGCTGGTATACCTGCGTTCTATTCACCAGCCGGTGTTGGCACTTGGTTAGAAGAAGGGAAATTGCCAGTCAGATACGATGAAACTGGCGAAAAAGTATTGAAGTCAAGTGAGCCAAGAGAAGTTCGAGAATTCAATGGTAGAAAATTCTTATTGGAAAGCGCTATTCAAGGGGATGTTGCTGTGGTTAAAGCATTTAAGGCAGATACTTTAGGTAATTGTTGGTTCAGAGGTGCTGCCAGAAACTTTAACAGCGTGATGGGAAGAAACGCCAAATTAACCATCGTTGAAGCTGAACATATCGTCGAACCTGGTGAAATCACACCAGAAGATGTTCATTTGCATGCCATTTACGTTGACAGAATCGTACAATCCCTCACACCAAAAGATATTGAAATCTTCAAATTCTCCGAAGATGAAACCAATGACACCCATGATACCCCTAAACTGGCTGCCGACTTAATTAGAGAAAAGATTGCCAGAAGAGCTGCCCAAGAATTCACTGATGGTTCATTTGCTAATTTGGGTATCGGTATTCCAACTTTGGCTCCTAGCTACTTGCCCAACGATATACACGTGACATTGCAATCGGAAAATGGTATTTTGGGATTGGGTCCTTATCCAAAGAAAGGTGAAGAAGATCCGGATATGATTAATGCCGGTAAAGAAACTGTCACTTTAGCACCTGGTGCATCCTTATTTGGATCAGAAGAATCATTTGGAATGATCAGAGGTGGAAAAATCGACTTGACCATTTTGGGTGGGTTGCAAGTTTCTGCTAATGGGGATTTAGCCAATTGGGGATTACCAGGTAGAGTCAAAGGTATGGGTGGTGCTATGGATCTTGTGAGTAACCCATCGGCAACTAGGGTTGTTGTAGTCATGGAGCACGTGGATAAAAAGGGAAGACCTAAGATTCTTGAAGAATGTAAATTCCCCCTCACTGGTAAGCAATGTGTTTCTAGAATCATTACGGATTTGGCTGTTTTTGACATTGTTGATGGGAAATTGGTTATGATTGAAATTGATTCGGAAACCACCGTTGAAGAGATTAAAAGCAAAACCGGGGCTGCATTTGAAATTTCACCAAACTTAAAAACTATTGAAATTTAGTTACATAAACATACTATAGATATATACAAAAAAAATCACATATACAACGTATACCACGCACAACCTCATCACAATTAGCATCTCTACATAGCCTCGTCAATTGTTTCTTGTTCGACAACAGTGAGAAAGTGCGTATTATCTGGTGCCTTACTCTATTTGACTGTTGGAATAGTCTTGATTCTAATTAATTTCGTACCGACGTAAATTAACTTTTGCTCCACTTAGACAGAAATATTCGATCCGACTGATAAATATTATATCCTACATTTAAGTCAATTCTAGTCTGACAGAGAGCCAATAAATATATACACACAGAATGAATCATATGTTCCTGTGAGCGTTGTTATAGATGCAGTAAGAATAAGGCTTTGTCATGGGGTACGAATTTTCTAGTTTTATAGGCTTAAAATTTTCTGTCATGTTTAAATTGAATTCCATTGTCTCAGTGACATAGAAACTTTTGAGACACATCAACATGAAAAATTCATTCGTGTTGGGTATTCATATATATAAACAGAGAAACTAATACGAAAATTGCATTGTGCTTCTTCTAGAACTGCATGAATGCCAACGGTGTACAAAAGAGTACAAAATTTTAGCCTGGAATGCATAGTGTCTATATGCCTGCGAGCACCACTAAGATGAAATTCCTCTTTCTGCAAGACTGTGTAATGATGCCCACCGCGATGCACCCAAGAAATGAAGGACCAGAGAAAGATACTGACATTCAAACAATCTTAAATTACAAGAAAAAAAAACGACTTACTAAAAGAAACGAAGTTTGAGAAAACATCGTGTAATTTATTAGTGCGAGATTTAGTCCGAACCGTTATGGCTGAAGAAGATCGAAGAGCACCAAAAATGCATCATGGCGAGTAGCAACATCCGTAAAACTAGAAAAAGGTTCAAGGGAAGAAAAGAAGGGGTCGGCACAGACACCTTACCCATGAACAAACAAAGGGAAGGCACAGGTTCGGAAATGCAAGTTATTCATATAACCGCGCTGGTGAACTAATTCAAATTTAATTAACAGTACCACCGGTAGTATTATCATAAAAATTAGTTGATTTCTATTCATAACCCTGTTAACATAAAAGTAACACAATATTAATGTTAGTTTAACTATAAGACAGGAAGACCGACTACATGAAAAAAAAAAAAAAAGAAAAAGACAAAGAAAAAGAAAGGAAATTATTTAGTCTCTCTCTTCTCTTTTCTGTATCATTTACGTACTGTTCTCCCGTACTCCTCTTCGTAGGATTAAAAAATAGGTAACAAAATCTTGGCCACAATTAATGGTTAGTTTGTCTTTCACAACTCTCGCCCTACATTTTTCATTGTTCAACTACTTTATCACATATACGTACCTCGGGTCCCACCCTTGTTTTCTTGACAGTTCTTGATTCTTTTTTTTATTTATTTATTTCAATCTTATTTTAATTTGCCCACCAGAGATAATTGCATCATCAACACAACCCATGATTTCATCACTATCTTCCTCATCAACATCAGAACCTCCTCTGAAGAGAAAAAGAATCAAACAGGCGTGCGATTATTGCCGATCCAAGAAAGCCAAGTGTGATGGGAAATCACCCTGTTGTACTAATTGTATATCCAACAATGAAGAATGTGTGTATTCCCAATCGTCGAAGAGAAGAGGTTTACCAACAGGGTACACGCATGATTTAGAGAAGAAAGTATTGCTACTAAAAGCTGTACTAGCGGCCCTAATGAATGATGACAAATTAATAGAATGTAAAATTTGGAAAGTATTATATAATTCAACCAACCTTATAGACAATTTAGCGGACTTAGAGACAAATTGGGAGAATCATGAATTGTCACAACTATTTAATCAAGTTTTCCAAACCCACAATGGTGTTATACATATTTCCAAATCGCAGAAACCTACAGCACCTAAAACAACAGCAAATACTACAGTAGTCATGTCTGATCCGAAGGCAGCTATCAACTCAGCAAATAGTCCGCATTCATCGATAAGTGAATCAGTTAGACCATCACCAAGACCCACATTTACACCTGCCCCAGTCCCAGTCCCTGCTCTCACATCAGCACCAGCACCAACACCAACACCAACATCAGCCATTCCTCCAATAAATGCCAACGCAATTTCATCTTCTTTAATTCAATCACCAGAACTACAACTGAAACCACTGGTGCCACTTATGGCTCAGTCACTTTCGCAACAACAATTACAACCAACTCCCCCATCACAACGAGATTGTATTCAACCATCACCAAATAACGGATTTGGTTCAATTATAGGAAGCAATAACTACCCAAGTACCCCTTCACCTGCGGTCAGCGATCCTTCATTTTTCTTCAACTACGACGTGTTTCAATTCATCTCCGATGAAATCGAAGGTGCTGATGGAAACAGTCCAGAGAATTGGGAGCCAGTTGCATTACAATATCATGGAATGTCGTCATTGATTTCTGGATTCACCAATAAAGTAGTCCAACAGTACAACAGCAAGATAAATAATGTTTTCCAAAATCCTTTCCGAGTTGGATCGATATTTAACGTTTCATCGTTTGCCATTAACGCAAGTATGTCCAAAAGTGTGAACTTTCCTAAGGAACTATTTGAATTCCCGGCAAATATTAGAGAGTTGATGGAAGTTTACTTTGAGGTAACCCATTGCCACATGCCTATGTTAGATAAGGTTTCGCTTATCAGGCATGTGAACTATTTACTTGTTCTTCCTGACCGCAAGAGAAAAGCAGTTGATGGAAACATATTGGCTTTGGTTTGGGCAGTTTTGGCACTTGGTGAATTCACTATGATTGGAGGTAGTTCCGTAACTGCATCTTTATATGCCAAATACTCCACCATGGCTTTGGAGAATTCATTTACAACAACGATAGAAACAATTCAAGCAATGATAACTCTTGGGTTGACCTATTACCAACTTGGACAATGGGATTTTTCGTGGGTTTTGATATCATCAGGTACAAGAATGGCTATAGATGTTCGATTAATGAGAAATGCATCTGACGACGAGTCGAACCAGAAATTCCAGAGTAGTGCCAGTTTGAACAATATCAATAGACAAAGAACTTGGGCTACTGTTTACTTGGTGAATACATTATTATGTGCCAGAATGGGAAGATCACCAGTGGTTAGAGCCCATGATTGGCCAGTACCACAAATCAACAGCGACGGATGGGAGGAATGGCAACCTTGGAAATGTTATTATTCGCCAGAAGTTAGAAAAGTTGAGAATGGGAAGTTTTTATCGATATTTAACGAAGTTTTAAAAGGAATTAATATTGTGAATTTAGCAATTACATCAACCATAGATACATCAGTTTTCGAAGGTGGAGAGATTAAGTTTGATGATCGACAAAACTCGCAAAGTATGACATTGGAAATGTTCAATGCCAAGATTAAGAGTTGGAAAGATCAATTGCCAGATCATTGCCGTGTCGAGTATTATGGAAAAGATTCGATCCCACCACCTCCAGTTATTTCACTTCATTTATTAGGGGACTTGATCTGGTGTATATTGGCAGTTCGTTTGAGTTCATTGAAAGGCAATAGTGAGATTAAGGACAAAATTATCAAACTCAGAGATCAAAAATATACTAAAGCAATCAAATCTATAAGGGGGTTCATCAATGATACCACGTTGAATATTTTGAATCATCATTTCTTATTTGATTATTACATGATCATGGCGTTCAATTTCCCCGACATGATGGATTTTGAAACCGAATTTATGAAGCAATCTCATATCAGTGAAATGAGAGGTGTATTAATGAGGGCGGCAAAAATTTCAGTTCCTTGTAAAGTCTGTTTTGATCTATTTAATATTATGAATAGTTTACCACAATCGAATGATATCAAAGAAACTCCGAAGAATCATATTACCCAAGATACTCCTACTGCACAAGAATCTCCGATGATTGCAAATCTATTAAATGATCCAATTGAACCTATTCCAGAACAACCTGATGTTAAACCGACACAACACCATCAACAACAGGAGCTCAAAATTTCGGATCCTCAATTAGTGCAACCACAACAACCACTTCCAGGACCAACACCACATTCAGCAGCAGTAGCGCCACAACAAGAACCCCTGGGCAAACCATATTTCCCGCCGGCTATTATTCCATATTCAGCAGCAAATACTAAGAGCTGGGTCAATCAATTGCCACTTCCTACTGCTACTTCGTTCTCATTGCCTGGTATCATACAAGCTCAGAGCAGTCCTCCACCAGATGGTGCAATGGTACCTTTACAACAACCGGTTCATCATCTGCCTTACCATCTGATCCCTGTACGAGCACCAGCACTAATACCACCACAACAACAACCACAACCACAACTACAACCACAACAAGTATATCAGCACCAACACCAACAAACCCTTCACGAACCTCAATTGAAACAAGAATTTGATTCAAAGCTTCCCAGTAACGGACAACTGAACTAGAAAATATATATATATATATAAAAAAGCAACGTTGTATTATTTATTATTATTATTATCATCACTATTTATGTAGATTCACAATATATATACAGTTATATATGATCTTATCCAAACAACCCTTCTTCCATAGCATTAGGAATTGGTTTATCCCCATAAGCGCCTGACCAACTAATTGGTCTTATCCAATGATCGAACTTTTTCTCAATTTTCAAAAAATCGATTAATTTATCTGCCAATTTTTCACCATCATAAAAATTATCCCCTTCATATACAAAACTAACAAGAACATTAACATCACAATCATTTAAATCTCCCTTGCTGTCTTCAGTTCTAGGTAAGTTGAATTCCTTAAGCAAACATTTCACATAATCTGAATGATGTTCTTTTTGATCTTCAGTATCGATTAATTTTTCATTACTTAATTTCAATGATTCCAAAGATTTACTCAATAGTATCTCACTATTAAACACTTCGATATCACCCGCATTCACATGTTCAAATAATCCAGCATCCAGACTATCCAAAATAACAATATTTTTAAATTCAAATGATTTAATAAAAGGAACAATTATTTCTGAAACATAATTACGGACATAACCAGGTAAAATTGGTGACCGTTGTTGGATCAATGTAAGTTGTAAATCCGTATTATGATAGACTTCAATAGCATGTGATATACCTTTTTGAACAACTTTTGAATAATCTAAAGGTGATGCAAAAGGATATAGGTATATATCATCAAGGGATCCCACTTTGGTGAAATTCAAAGTATGTATTAATAAATCAATTGTCAATTGAGGAATATTACCTATTGAAATCGAGGGAATTAGAAGTGTGGATTCGGTTAGACTGGGAATAGTGGTTTTTGGATTTGGGATAAATGAGGTCATTGCTACCTGTGGGTGGAGGGTGGATGGTGGAGGGTATTACAATTGGTGATGATGAAAGATGTGTATTGTGTGCATTCAAGACGATTATTTTTTTATTTTTTTTTTTTTTCACATACGATTTGCCCTCAAATACTGGCATGGTCGCAACAATGGTATTCTAAGTGAAAAACCTAAAGAAGTATGTGATTTGTGATTTTTAGCAGCCATTGAATTTTTTGTTTCTTTAAGATATTACTCAGTTTAGTTGATTTAACACTTACAACATATAATCTGTATATTATATCTACACATAATATGCAAGTCAGATTGTTGACACATGTGGTAGCGCATATTATCACGTGTGATAATAATAATTATTTTATAAACAGACACCACATTATCTATCTGGTTGTCTGGTGGTGTTTGTTTTTGAAACTATAATATATTGCTTTGTTCGGCGAATATGTATACGTCTGTGTTGACATGATCTGAATTGCTGCATTAAGAAAATTTATCACCTATTGTTGCTGAAAGATATTGTGTAGAAAAATATTCTATGCTACAAATTGGGTACAATATATATATGTTAGACAAAGAACACTGGTGGTAACGTATCGCTAAGAGCATTTTTGTATGGGGTGAACGCTATTGTTTACCAATTGCATCCAACATCAGCCAACAGATGCAAAAATAATAGAAGTATTTTCGGTGATATGATAACTAAAAATAATTGGTGCAGATTTTGTACAAATGGACACTACAGGCATTAAACAGGAGGTGGCAGAGAACAAACATAATAGAGACAAGCGAACGAACGAAGGAACGAATGCACAATCGAACGAAGGATAGAACGAACTAAAAAAGAGAAAAAAAAAATGTTCTACCGGAGAAGGTACAGAAAATGGAACCAGAGAAAAAAAAGTTGAACAAACAATTGTAATTCCAATTCTCACTTTTGCCATTTCTTCCCCCTTTTTATTCCACTAAGAAAAAAAAAAACAAAAAGACAAAAGACAAAAAAAAAAAACGCACAACTGATTGTCATTTGTCCACCCCGATCATAAGCAACCACCACACAACTCATTCTTCGTATACATTAGACAACAACATCCCTTCCCTCCCCCCTCTCACCATTGTTAGAAGTAATACGTTTTTGCAACTTTAACAATTCATCCCAATCCTACCTCCCGGCCCATCTACATCCCCAAGCTAATTCTTTTTGTCTACTCCGAAACTATCAACCGAACGATATTTCTTCAGACAAGACAAAAAAAAAAGCCCCCGTTCTCAACACCAACTGATTATTGCAAAGACACTAATAGCTTTCAAACACCCATAAAGACACTTAGATTTTTATTCAATTTAATTTTGTTGCCATTCGTGAGTTTTTGTGAAGTGTTTGAATTGTTTTAATTGTCGCTGATTATTATCCGTCGAATTAAACCAAAAAAGATCCTACCCCCGAAAGCGAAACTGTACTACTACATAATTTCAGTTCACTTATTGTTTTTCGTTTTTGTTTAATATTTTTTATTTGCACATTTGCCATTTTTTTTCTTCCGAACATTTTAGTTTTTGTCCAATTTGATGCCCAATCTTTTAAAGAAGCTCCACATCAGTAAACAGGCCCATTCCCACGCAATCGACAACCAAACAACAAGCCCTCCAATGGATTACTACCCACAACAACAATCCCATCCAGGTGAACGAATTGCTCATCCTGCAGCCCCACAAACTGGTCAGAACACTGCAAATGTAATTGCTACTTCGACTTCCAATCTCACACAATCAGCCACATCATCCCTTTATTCACAACAAATAGAAATGTCTAGATCTACAACTACTGAAGATGCCATAAAGAGATCCTTATTACCAGAGCGTTCCACTGTTTCCAAAGGGAAATATTCGTTGACGGATTTTTCAATTATGAGAACCTTGGGTACCGGATCTTTTGGTAGAGTCCATTTGGTTAGATCGGTCCATAATGGAAGATACTACGCTATAAAAGTATTGAAGAAACATCAAGTTGTCAAGATGAAACAAGTTGAGCACACCAATGACGAAAGAAGAATGTTGAAATTAGTTGAACACCCCTTTTTAATTAGAATGTGGGGCACTTTCCAAGATGCTAAAAATCTATTCATGGTTATGGATTATATTGAAGGTGGGGAATTGTTTTCGTTATTGAGAAAATCCCAAAGGTTTCCAAATCCTGTTGCCAAATTCTATGCTGCTGAAGTTACATTGGCATTGGAATACTTACACAGTCATGATATCATTTATCGTGATTTAAAACCAGAAAATATTTTATTGGATAGAAATGGACATATAAAGATTACCGATTTTGGATTTGCCAAAGAAGTTTCCACCGTCACTTGGACCTTATGTGGTACCCCAGATTATATTGCTCCAGAAGTTATATCGACAAAACCTTATAATAAATCCGTTGATTGGTGGTCATTAGGGGTGTTGATTTTTGAAATGTTGGCTGGTTACACTCCATTTTACGATTCTACCCCAATGAAGACTTATGAAAAGATTTTGGCAGGCAAAATCCATTATCCAAGTTTTTTCCAACCGGATGTAATTGATTTGTTAACCAAATTGATAACTGCTGATTTAACTAGAAGATTAGGTAACTTGATCAATGGACCTGCAGATATTAGAAATCACCCTTGGTTCCTGGAAGTTGTTTGGGAAAAATTGTTAGCTAAAGACATTGAGACTCCATATGAACCACCAATTACTGCTGGTGTCGGTGATTCTTCATTGTTTGATCATTATCCAGAAGAACAATTCGATTACGGTGCACAAGGAGATGATCAATATCAACAATACTTCCTTGACTTTTAGAGACAAGAAGAGAAATTGAAAAGAAGATATACTTATTGTTCTTTTTGTTATTATTTACACTGATTTGTTTTTTTTAGCAATTTTTTTTTTTTTTAGTTTTAATTTACATGCACTTTTATTAACTAAATGTAATTACCAATACAATACAATACAACACAACTGACCTAATGCAATATTTAACTGTCATTTCTTTTTATTTTTGATCTCTATAATACAATATCCAAGAACTTTCTTTCTTATGCTTGGAAAACATGTTTACAATCCAAACAAACAAAAAACAAAATCATACTGGTATCTTTTCTCTTTTGTTGACTTTGGAAAAACACACATTCATGATTTCCACAATCGGGACATTCTTTATTGGATCTAGGTAAAGTTGGATCATTACCAATATCTTGAACTACACCAGCTGTAGCACCAATATTTGTAATTAATTCATGACGATAAACTTTGGGATTTTCAGCTAATTCTGTATATCCACAATTACGACACGCATATAATAATCTTTGTCCTTCTTTATCTTCTTTGGGATATAACATATTATTACATTCTGCACAAAATCTAAATGAAGCCATGATGAATTATTTTCTTTATTGGGAGGTTCAGTTTGGTTGGTTGATTAGTTGGTTGTTTGATTGATTGAATCTTGTTTCTGATGCTGAGATTTTTCGCTTTCTTTTTGGATGCACAAAAGACGTTTAGGATAATATTTTGCCAAAGTACACGATATATTTTGTAATATATAAAAGGATGAATGAAACCTCCTTATTGTTTGTTCTGTTAATTGGATATTACTTCTATCAAATGACAATATATGATATTCGATCGACCTCCTAGTCACCAGGTTGCATGGTTTTGTGAGTCTAATTAATGATATTTGATTGGTTGGACGATAACATCTTTGATCTTACGACAACTGATTTCTAAACTGACAAGGGGGCTCTTATTAGTTACTGTAATATATCTTACCATGTAAGAACTTTACCATTGACTTCCTCTCCATCTTACTTCCCCATACACCATTATCTTTTATAACACACATTTTACTCAACTGTGTTTGCAAAAAACAAAACAAGAGAATCCCATTCTCACCAAATTTTTAGTCGTGTGTCTTGTGACAAGAATCAACCAAACAATCCAGAGCCCAATGAAAAAAATTTTTAATGGATGAAAAATGAGAGACAAATTTTCACTCTTACAAAGCACTATCAACTCGTCGTTTAATTGAACAACCACTATCCCTTCCAACCATGTCTATCATTCGTCAAGCCATAAGACCTACTTTAAGATCCGTTGCATGCAAAAGAATTGCTTTAACTGCATTCCGTTACAACTCCACTGTTGCTGACAAAGCTCCAGTTGACCCTAAAATCACCACCATAGTTGATCAAATCTCAACTTTAACCCTTTTGGAAACTTCACAATTAATCAACGAATTAAAAGAAAGATTAAACATTTCCGATATTTCCTTACCTGCTGCCGGTGCCGGTGCTGCCCCAGCTGCCCAAGCCGCACCAGCTGAAGAAGAAACCAAAGAAGAAGTTGAAGAAAAGACTATATTCTCTATTAAATTAGAATCTTTCGATCCTAAATCTAAACCAAAGATCATTAAAGAAGTTAAAGGTATGTTAGGATTGTCATTGGTTGAATCTAAGAAATTCGTCGAAAGTGCTCCTAAGGTTTTGAAGGAAAATGTCGCTAAAGAAGATGCTGAAAAGATTAAGGCTACCTTGGAAGGTTTAGGTGCTAAGGTTTCTTTGGAATAAGCGTAGAAACAAAACAACTAAAATTAAAGAAATGTTAGAGTTTTTTTTTTGATAAATATTCCCCAAAATCCAACCCATTTCCCTAATGTGCATATGGTCCCTTATCTTAATGTTATTATAAATTGACAATAATGATGACTTTTTTTTTTGGTTTTACAATAGCTTATTTTCTTTCGTCTTGTAAATATACATATATTACTTATTTAAAAAATAAAATCCGATATTCTATGGAAGAGAGTACAATGTGTTTAGTCGATTTGGTTTGGTAGGCGTACGATGTGCTTGATATGATGGTGTATCTGATTTGCTAACAAACAATTTATAAGGAAAGCCTGGCTTTTGAGGTGAAGGGAACAGTGCTGTGGATCTATTGTAGATACTAGCTTCGTAATATCCTTCCGCATCATTTCGTCCTTGTCCTTGACCTTGACCTTGTTCTTGTCCTTGAATTAGTTCTATTTCTTCGTCTTCATCAAATTCACTTCCGCTTTCTTCTTCCTCTACCGGTTCATGCTTCGCAATAGCTATATTGTCCACATTTTGGTGTCCCATTTCAAAACCAGAATTTGTAGATGCTGAAGGGGACAAATTGGAAACTCTATCTTCAAATATTCCAAACTTCCTATCATTGGTTTGTGCGGAAGTTGACGGTGTTGCGGTATTATCAATACCCGACAGTAATTGAGCTGCTCGATTCATATTGATTAGATTCTCATAACTATCCACTAGTCTTGTATATTTTATTGATAAATCCCGCGATAGTTGGTTTTTGGGACTCTTGTGCTGTTGTTCCGATATCATATTGACTGTCAACTGGAACAATTTGATTAATTGTATACGTTGGGCATGTGTGAAAGTTCTGCTTGATAATGTGGCTGTGATTAATTGGTTTAATTGGTCTATAAGTTTTGGGCCATTATCTAGCTGACCACATTCTGATCTGTTCATCATTTGTATATCTCAAAAGGACCAAATAAAAATAAAAATAAAGAATACGAGAGAGTGGTTGGAAAATCTAAATGAGCAGAGAGCTGAGAGCTGAGAAAAATTGTTTTGATTATAACTCAATTATTATTATTATGGTCTGCCCTTTTTTTCTTGTTGTTTACGGTGTGAGATTATGGTATCACGATACAGAATGCCAGCACAACAACAACAACAACAACAACAAATGAAATGGAGACAGGGTCAGGTTGTAAAAATCTAACCCTCACCTACCACAAAGATAATTAGTTAAACTCCTACGTGCTTAATATACGAATTAAAGATGGTGTACCTGCCACGTGACATTGGGATTGATTTCAATAGTTCTACTTTCCAGTAATCTGTTTGTACAATTTTTTTTTTCGCGTCTTTTTTTTTTCTGGGGGTTGAATCTAACCTTACAACTAAACACTTTTCTGGAACGCAACACTCACTATCATTCCCCGTCGCCGGCCCCCTACTACCATTGAACCCTCCCCGCCCCTCCCCAAAGACAAAAAAAAAGAATACACGAAACAATTTCTGTATAATGAGAAAAAGTTTCAATAACTTCGGAAATGTTGATGCATTGTCAATTGAGTTTGTATTACTCTCCCACTGGTAATATATACCGCATGGGTTAAGGATTAATCCTATGAAATCATGCACATTTTCTTAATATTGGTGACATCATCATTTAAAAAATCTGCGCGGCTAAAAATGGAATGGAATCTGGACTTTGTTTGTAATTTTTCCACTATCCACGTACATTCGAATATTAGTATTAATATCCTTTTGGTTATAAAAAGGACATTAAGAACCCACAGTATGTACCGACAACTTCATTAGTCATTTGGTGCCGATTGCTCCGATTTCCTATATGAAGATTTGTTCTTTCGAAGGTGATTTTTTTTGCTCCACTACCACCAAAATAAACAAAAAAAGAAAAAGAAGTCAAATGAAATAGAGGATGGGGATCCTAACCCAACCTAACCTAACGCGGATATACCTAATGCACACACTTTCTCTCCTTCTCGGTATGTTAGTCTCATTTGGTTAGTCTTTGCTGTTTTTGGTTGTAGAGTTCCAAAATAATTTTCTGCAAATAATAAATGTTCGTGTCTATCTTGTATTACAATTTAGGACTATTTTTATTATTTTCTTGCGTTTGATTATATATATTAGCTTGACCTATTGTTGTCTTCGCCTCTTCCTTATCGACTTTAGCATAATTGATTGTGATGATAAAGAAAGCACATATCGGGGGACCAAAATTTAGTGTACAAAGTTGAAACCAAAAAAAAAAAAAAATAAGAGTCCCAACACAAGAATTTAAAAAAGTTAGAAGAGACAGATCCTCAAATCAGATAGCAACACAATACAGTACAAAACAAGACACGACATTTGCGTTTCTGGAAACTAAACAGTGTGAAGTATAACAACCATTTACAATAAATATTGCTGAAGACAGAAGAACACCAACTTGTAATTACAAATAATTCAGTTTTTGTCCAACTATTGTCGTCATCAGTTGTTGTTTTTTTCTACAAACAACCATACCCATAAGACTAACTTCAACGAAGGGACAAACGAGGTTAACCCAAATTATAAAGCAATTCAAAAAACCTCAACCGTACCAAGTTTTTTTTTCTTCCTTTCCAATTCTCGCGTTCAACCGTTCCAACTAAAATACGCCCCCCTAGATGCACCACCCAAGAAACAAGTAAAAGCAAACAAAACAAAAACCACCCAAACCGCAAGCAAACAAAAAAAAACCTCAACATCACATTAGCAACCACAAAATTATCTACAATATTGTATAATTACCATTTCTATACCATTGGCATCTAAAACCAATCCTTTTTAATCCTTGGACACATTACATCCTATTAGTGCATCTCTTTGTATTCCCTTTTTTTCTTTCATTCATTCTTTGTTTTTTCGTTTGTTTTCCCCCACTGTATCAAAATAATAAATACAAAAGTATCGAAGACAGAGTGAGAAAAAGAGATAGAGAGAGAGCGAGAGCAATTGCCAGTTCACATATTTCCGTGATATTTTCTGACATCAAAATTCCCACAAATAGTTTAACAAGTAACATCATTCCACCTATCCACCTCCCCAGTATATTATCCTTTAATCAATAATCATTAATGACTGATAGAGTCATAGATCGAGTCCCACTTGATGATTTGCACTTGGAGAGTCAAAAATTTGATAACAAAGATGACATCAAACCATGGCTACAGGATGCTCTACTTCGAAATAAGGGAATAGACATAGTGATAGAGAGATCAGATAATGGTAAGATAATTTTCAGATGCAAAAATAACGTTAATGAAAAGAGAATTGTGAAATCTAAGAGAAAAGACAACACAACCCTGATTCGAAAACACACAACATGTCCCTTTAAGATTAGAGCAAACTATAGTGTTAAAAACAAGGCATGGGGTCTTCTGGTAGTCAGTGATGAACATGATCACCCTATTGAACGTCCACAGATAGTTGAAAAACAGTCAAATGCAGCAATTGGTCCTTCCTTAAATGATCCCCCCTCTGTTCCCTTATCGTCTACCCCCTCGGTAAACGTAGCAGAAAGTGATTCTACTAATTCTCCTAGCGTATTTATGAATAGCAATGACAATTCAAAGTCTAGGATTAAGAGTCCTGCCAATAAAAGATCAAATTCCCGGAGTTCCAAAAGTTCATCATCTTCAAGTGCTAGAAGTTCACACAGAAACTCGAGAGTGAGTTCTTCATCAACGTCAAGTTCGGGGAGCACAAATATAGACGACTTGAAAAATATGACAAATAAACAACCAGATCTTCAACCTCCGGCTCCTTTAGTTACATCAAACTCGTTTCACGGTACGGATATTCGACCTCCATCTCAACCTGTAACCTCCGCTAAGCGAAGGAAATCAGTCCCAAGTTCACTTCCTAAAGTCAAGAAATTGAAAGATAATTTTGTTAGCATTTCTCCAATACAAGAAGATCCTAATGGTAATACTGGATTCGTAGTTCCAGGTATCGAATTGCAACAATTACAATCATTGCATCCAGTTTTACCACAACCACGATCAAGACAAGAGCATGCACCACTGCAGCAGCAACAACAACAACAACTACAGCAACCACCACCGCCACCGCCACCGCCACAACAGCTACAATCAAGACAACCTTTACAACTGGCAAAACAACCTCGTCAACCAAAGCAACCAAAGGAACCACGTCAGCCTCAACGTCAAAGGAATGCGCAACAAGTTCCCCCTTCTCCACAACAGCAACAACAGTTGAAGCATGTGCAATCTCAATTAGATGGAACACAAGTAGAACAAGAATCAAAAAAATCAGATCAATTTCAAATTGTTCATGTACTTCAAAATCTACAAAATTTCGTCAGGGAAAAGGTCAAACACGAGATATTAGATAACAAAAACATACATGAAAATGTCAAAACAGATTTGTTAGACTCATTTGTTTCTCAGATCATTTTGGATTATAGAAATATCTTGAGTTCGCAGTTCTTGTTCTCGTTGAGACAGAATTTATATGACAAAAGAAGCTTGTCTGATCCCTTGGTAGAACTTGGATCGGGAGAGAATGATCAAGTACCGCAGGCTCCTCAATTTACACCATTGAGAAAATCGAATATTACCCAAAACTGGTTGCCAACGGCAACACCTGGGGTTGGAGGGTTAATTCGATTATCTCCGTTACTTAATGATAGTGATACTACGGAATATGTGGTTGGTTCAAACCCAAATAATCAAAATAATGCCACAGGTCAAACTAATTCATTGGATAATTTGACACATTTGCCAGGAATCACTTCGAATACATTGAACTATCTCATGCAATTACCACCGCCATCAAATAATGCATTAATGCTTGCAAATACATCGATTGGTAATAGTATGAATAATCAACAATTCAATCAGAACCAACCGCCTCCACTGATGCCCCCTTTACAAACTCCTGGCCAACAATTGCCTCCATTGAATACAATTCAAAAATTGCCACAAGGGAATACACCCAATACTAATCAAAGTACTCTACCGCCCCCTTTGAACAATGTTGGGTCAACATTGAATCCGTCATCACTTTTGAAAACTTCAAAGAATAATAGTAACTCAAGTAACCATATTAACAATAGCAATAGCAATATCAATGGCAGTGGCAATGGCAATAATGCGAACAACAATGGTAGTAATAATGTGTTTAATAGTTATTTTATGAATCCCTCAGTTACCAATCCGGCATTTCTATTTAATAACAATTCATCTACAAATCCTTCCAATTCCAATATTCCAAAAGAAGGAAATCCTAATGTTCACTCCACCATGTTGAACAATATGACAAATTATGATTCTGGGTGGTAATATCTAGATCATACAAAGAGAGTGAGTGAGTGAGTGAGTGAGACCGTGTCTGTGTTAGAGAAAGAGAAAGATAGGAAGACAAATCAATTGTTTTCTTGAGTGCATTTCCATTTCCATTTTCGTTTTTTATTATTTAATTATTTTTCAATGTGTGATTCTTTATTAACTTCAATTCTTCGTGTATAACTTTATTTACTTTTTGCGTGTCTGATTTTTTTCATTTTATTTTATTTATTATATTTTATTAATTATTTAAGGATTTTAGTTCGATGTGATATAGTTTTATATTTGTTACTGTGTCTGTCTGTTTTTTTTTAGTTGTTATTTTTCATTTATAAAGTCATTTTTTAGAGAGACAGAGAGAGATATTTCAGTTCATAAGTAACACTCAAGTTAATATATAATAATATGTATAAATAGATTTTTTAAAAATGCTTGATTTTATATTCATTTTTCTTGTGTTTTCGATCTCTGTGTATTTTAACCAGAAACACCATTCTTTGCCATTTGATAGATTGCATAGACATTCAAAACAGAAACAAAGAGCCAAATGACAACAGCACAGATGGCAGTAATCCAATTGTTGGTCATGTATTTGTATCTCTTACCAGTAGTTTCATCAACTTCAACATCACCTTCAACAGCTTCTTCTTCTCCTAATTCCACCTTCATAAATTTCTTTGAACATGTAAAGTAAATCAATGGAGCAGATAATGGAGGTAACAAGATAGAAATGATAACTTGGGAAATATTCAAGGCAATACCTAACCCGTTTCTACCAATAAAAACAGAAATAAATAAACATGGGAGAATTGAAATACCTCTAGTCACCAATCTTCTTAACCAAGGTTTCAAAGTCCAATTAATATGACCTTCACTAACAATTTGACCTGCAATAGTACACACAATACCAGCACTTTGACCACTTGCCAATAATGCAACCATGAAAATAGTACCAACAGCAGGAGCCAAGGTACGACTTAACAAATCATGAATGGTATATAAATCGGCATCGATAGCTGCCTCGGTACCATATAAGGTGGCACCAGCAACAATCAAAATTGCAGCATTAACGAAAAGGGCCAAGGTGAATAAAGTGATTGTTAATTCGGCAATGGAGTATTTGAGACAATATTGAATTGATTGATATGATGGTTTATATTGGGTGTAGAAATAGGCTGCTTCTTGTTCATAAGTGGATACTTTGACTGAACTGTTGTCCTTTTCATTCTTTGGGGAAACTGGGGTGACAGCAGCAGTGGAGGTACTACTACTAACTTGTTCAACAACACCAGCTGATGATGATGATTCTGGTTCTTTTTCATTAATTTCATCAAGATTGACATGTCCATTTTTAACATCGTATTCTCTTAATCTTGGTTGAACCAAACCGGAACCCAAGAACAAAGAATGGATCATAACAGTAGAACCAATAATCGAAGTAGCAATAGTCAAACCACTTCCTTCGAACATTTCCTTAGAAGGAACAAACCCACGGAAAACTTGTCTAGTATTGGCAGTAATCTGTGATAATTCAACTGCAAAACATATAACCACAACCATGACTAAAGCTGCAATTCCGTATTCGAACATCTTAACAAATTTCATACTTGAAGTTTCGGCTCTGTAGGCCATCATAACGAAAATAACATCCACGATGGTAATACACACACCTGCAGGTAATGGGATTCTTAACAAGATATTCAATGCCACGGCGGTACCAATGACTTCGGCCACATCAGTTGCAATGATGGCACATTCTGCTAATACCCACAAGACCCAATTCAAGTATTTTGGTAAGTATTCACGACATGATCTAGCCAAATCATAACCAGTAACACATCCCAATTTGATACATAAACTTTGCAAGAAAATGGCAAATACGTTAGATAAGAACACAATGAACAATAAAGAGTATTTATTGGATGCACCTGCGGTAATACCAGTGGCATAATTACCTGGATCCATATAGGCCACACTAATCAACATCCCCGGACCAATAAAAGATCCGTATTTCTTAAGAACATCCTTTGATCTATTCATGACGTATCCGAGTTTAGATTGGCCTGTGGAGTTGTGATTGGTTGATCTTATGGAATCAGAATCTGTGGAGGTGGTAGTAGTTACTTGTGTAACATGTGCACCATGTCTTGGTCTAATGTGGGTTGGTTCTCCCGACCCGGTTGATGCTGTATCCATTGTTGCAAAGGTGAGAACTAATAGGGTCAAAAATAAGGAATGGTAATCGAAATAAGAAAATATATTTAAATAAAAACAATGAAGGACAAACGTGTAGTTATTTATATGTACTTCAGGATTTAGAGGATATTCTCCGCCAAGGAATAAAATCTCATTAACTGTCCCGGGATTTTTCGATGGCAGTGTAATTGTAACCAAAAAAAAAAAAAAAAAAAAACTAGGAGAAATCTCTCTCTGTGGTTATGTATGGGTGGTTAACGCGCAAATAGTACCAAAGGAGTATATTCTGAGATGCCATCTCAAAAGTGGCGATGCACATAGAATAGTACACCGAATTCGGCTGTACCAATAAAAACAAACTATTCTATTCAATTCTTCTAGTCAAGTGCATATTGTACGTCTACCAGCCTCATGTGAACGTAAGAAAAAGAAATTTCGTTGTCAATTGAATGTTAATAGGAGTAAGATAATAGAAGTATCCACGGAATGAGACACAAATATCACAACTGAGAGAAGTGACAAAGTTGTCAGTGTACATTACCGTAAAAAACGTCATCTGAGTGCACCAATCAGAGGGAGAAACTGTTCAGTAACGTTCACAAAAAGGAATATGCAGCAGATACGTGTCCGTTTCGTGTGCTGGAACAAAATGAAGAATTGACATTTATTTTTAGAAGCGTTTATTCAATTAACGATTAGAATTACGAACGGATTTCCTTGGTGTTAATCTAGAATTGAATTCAAAAACAGAGGTTTTTCAACTTTTTTGAATTTTATTGGCTTGTAGAGAGAAACGAGAATTTTCTTGTAGTTTAGTTGCAAAATTGAAAAATATTTGATTGTCCCAAAAAATAACTGTAAAAAAAAAGCGACACTCCTTAAACAAAAAAAAAAAAGAAATAAAACGGCCTTCAACTCGGTTAACCAGTAACACCATCCTTAGCCATTTCATAGATGGCGTAAATGTTCAACATTGAAACAAATACCCAAATTACTAAAGCAACAAGGGTGACCGACCAATGATTAGTCATGTACTTGTATCGTTTTCCAGTGGCTTCATCTACCTCTCCTTCAGCAACGTCTCCATCCTTCAATTCAACTTTCATGATTTTCTTACTAGCGGTAAAGTAAATCAATGGTGCTGTCAAAGGAGGCAATAAGATGGAAATAATAATTTGAGAAATATTCAAAGCAATACCTAATCCATTTCTACCAATAAATACGGAAATAAGCAAACATGGGATAATTGAAATAGCCCTGGTTAACAATCTTCTCATCCATGGCTTTAATTGCCAATTGATATGACCTTCACTAACAATTTGACCGGCAATGGTACACACAATACCAGCACTTTGACCACTTGCCAATAACGCAACCATGAAAATAGTACCAACAGCAGGGGCAACTATTTTTTGTAATAAATCATGGATGGTGTACAAATCAGCGTTAATGGCTTCTTCAGTACCGTATAAAGTGGCACCAGCAACAATCAAAATGGCAGCGTTAACAAAAATCGCCAATGTAAATAAAGTAAGCATCAATTCAGCAATCGAATATTTCATGTTGTATTTAATAGCTGGGTAAGAGGGTTTATATTCATGGGCAAAAAAGTAAGCTTCTTTTTCATATGCGGTAGTAACTTTACCTTTGGAATCCTTTTTGCTTGAAGCAGTGGCGATACTAGCGGCATCGCAAAAAGATTCAAAAGTAACTTGAGTGTCTTTTGGATCTTTTCCAATCTTGGATTCATTATCATCATCACTTGATAATACTTCCTTCAAGTCAACATGACCATGTTTAACATCATATTCCCTAATTCTGGGCTGAACCAATCCCGATCCAACAAACAAAGAATGAATCATAACTGTGGAACCAACAATGGATGTGGCAATAGTCATACCTTGACCATCAAACATTTGCTTGGAAGGAACAAACCCACGGAAGACTTCCCTAGCATTTGCATGAATTTCTCCCAATTCGACGGCAAAACAAACCACCACAATAATAACCAAAACACCGATGGCATATTCAAAAATCTTGACGAATTTCAAATTGGAAGTTTCTGCCCTATAGGCAAACAAGACAAAGATGACATCAACAATAGTAATAACCACACCAGCAGGCAATGGGATTCTTAGTAAGATATTCAAAGCAATTGCTGACCCAATAACTTCAGCAACGTCAGTAGCGATAATTGCAAGTTCAGCCAAGATCCATAATGACAAGTTCATATATTTCGGCAAGAATTCACGACACGACCTGGCCAAATCATAACCTGTGACAGATCCCAATTTAATACATAGTGTTTGCAAGAAAATGGCAATTATATTTGATAGGAAAACAATAAACAATAAGGAATATTTATTTGATGCCCCTGCGGTGATACATGTTGCGTAATTACCAGGATCCATATAAGCAACACTCACTAACATACCGGGACCAATAAACGTACCAAACCGTTTAAGAACTATCTTGGATTTATGTCGCATGGTTGCGAATTTTGATTCATAAGGATGGTCCACAACTTCAGTTGAGGTATGTACTGAGGCAGATGATACTGAAGATGTGGGACATCTGATTACACTGGAAACAGCGTTTTGCTCTTTTTCTTTAGTAGTAATTGACGGGCTAGTCATTGTTGAAGATATGACGAAATAAATTCATACAAGCAAAAAAAAAAGGGAAGGCCTACAAACTTGGTCATATTTATAATTATTTGAAAAAAGTAGTTAATTGATTAACGAGAGAGATTGACATATAGTTTCAATAGAAACATGAGTTAATTTTGGCAGTTCATCTCGAAAACGCATAACCCTAACCCTTTGCAGCCTCCTTTCAAAGACTCATTTGATCTGATTGGGTAATCTATTTCATCAGGGAGTGTATATGTATACGTTGCACCACTTTTTTTTTTGGATTGGACGGTTGGTTCATGTATGAAGTGGGAACGATGAAGGTTCGTTCCGGATCTCACAAAAGGTAATGATATACTTGCTCATGTTCGGAGATTTATCAGATAAGTGGACATTCCAAGAACAATTCAAACCCCGTGGCGCAACATGTGATTCATTTATTCATAACTCACACCTTATACGTCGTTCAACCCCTATGAATATGGTTGTGGCTAGTGTACAACCACTTAAACCATTATTTCGTTCGTAGATCAATTAGATTAGAAAATATTCTTAATGGGTTGTCGCTTGCGAGCATTTTCGTCGCGAATACACAAAGATAGAAAAAGAAAAATATTTAGTAGCCCCCCTCACGAGACACAACTCTCACCCTAAAACAAACCACTCAACAAACTTAAGGGGTTTGATTGAACCACTCTACTCCGAGTACCCGTAAACTTAATCTATATCTATTTTGCTTTATATATAAATCAATTGTCTAGACAGAGAGAGAGAGAGAGAGAGATAAAAAAAAGGAATATATCGGATCTATAGATGATGTATCATATAAGACAACATTGTTTAAGCAGTTGGATTTTCAACATAATCTTGAATTTTCTTCTTACCTTCAATGACATTTTGAACCTTGGTCAAGATATCATCAAAATCTTTGAATTCAGTGTAAGGAATTTTTTCACGGATACAATATTTAATCAAATCCTTACCATGTTTAGCGAACAACAAATCGGTTTCTTTGGCAGCACTCAAGTCACTGACACCATCACCATTGTAGAACAAAGTTGGTCTAGGGGTATCGGCATCACCCTCGTAACCATGTTTAACCAAGTATTCCTTAATGGATTTTGCTTTATCGTGACCAAATTCAGATTCTGGGTCCTTGAATATAATTTCCCAGTTGTCGCCATCAACTCTAACATCGTTACTTATAATTTCAATGTTCTTGATGGCTTCAGCTCCAATCAATTTTTCCAATAAGGCATGGATAATTGGTTTCATACCGGATGAAATAACAATGATCGGAATGTGTTTGGATTGACAATATTCGTAGTATTTCTTGAATCCCGGGTCCAAGCTGATATTCTTTAACAAAATTTCAATACATTCATTGAATGGTTTGTTGATGGATTGTAACATTTCTCTGAAACCATCTCTGAAAGTTTCGGTACCGTCCAAGATCTTGTCGTTGATCACCATACGGTTATCATATCCCATACCGATATTATCGGTAAGATAATCATTGGAATCTTGCAATGTGATGGTTCCGTCCCAATCGGAAAATACAATCGCTGGAGGGAATTGAGTAGACATGATGTTTGAATGGTTCTTTGTTATAAAAGTTGGTTGGTTTAAGAATTGGAAGAAAAGGACGTGTGTTATAAGACTTAATTTCCACCTGCCCAACACGATCCCCCTCCGACGAAAGTTCGCCAAAAAAAAAAATAAAGGTTGGGTTTTTTCTTTTTGTTTGCTGTGAATCACGTGGTTTGCACATCTTACACGACTATTACGAACTTGTTGCAAATCCACACTACCTTGGATGCAGTTAAGCTAAGAAATGTGCATTATTATAACTCATATTAGTGATATTGTTTCTAAGATTCCGAAGACTATGATGACATCATCTAGGCATGCAGGATAGTAAGATATATGTGATACATGACTTAGTGAAAAAAAAAAAGATCGAATGTTATATAGGCTTAGGAGATATGCAAGAAACAGATATACATGGTTATATATGGTTTTGGCAAATCGGGAAGCAAGTAAATGACATACTGAATAAGGTAAACGAACAAAAGGCGGTTCCAATAGAGGAGGTGGTAAGTTTTTGGTTATAGGCCAAAATCGTTCAATAAAGTGGTGGACACTGAAAGTTTATTTTTGTTATACACCAGATACACTCTTTTTACATTTGTTTCATATTAGTGACGACACAATTATTCGGTCAGTTTTATTAGTGTGACTTACTCTAGTGCGCCCAAACACTTTTGTCCAAATTAGTACGAATAAAAACTTAAAACACTGTATCAGATGATCTCACTACTCTTTGGGTAAACTTTTTGAAATTTTCAATTGTCTCCACCATGGTAGTATCCACAATTACGAAATCACAACAGAAATGGGGGAGGGGAGAGAGGGGGAAGAGATTTCGACTCGGATTTAAACCGCACATCATTTTTTTCAAATTAATAATAGGAGTTTATCGTTTTCTTTTTTTTTTATCGGAGAAACCGAACATTGCCGGAACGAAAAAAAAAAGGAAGTGCCATAGAAAAGAAAATCACCGAGGTGGTATTTTTGATGATACGTGACATGTGGACCCCTATAATTCTTCCGAGAATCAATGATTTAATTTAAAAAAAAAAAGAAAACCAACGTTCTGGTCATGGACTCCCATAGTATCGCTCGTGGAAATGGTGGTCAATATGAAATGCGCAAACAACAAAACAACAAAAGCCTAAGTAGCAGGATTTAGATTAGACTGATTCGGCTCCTCCGCAACTTAAACTAAATATGCTCTATACTTTTTGTGCTCTGTATTGTTTTATCCAAATGTCAGAATACAACTTCCCTACTGTTCCGGAAATACCTACAGTAGAGGCAGAAACTTGAATGGAGAAAAAAAAAGCTTTCCTATGTTCTAGATTGGACTAGTAGACAATTGAAAGGCAGATATGAGTAAACAGTTTGTAACAATTTCAATTACTGAAATAGTAGCAAAAAAAAAAAAAAAGAAAGAAAAGGAGTGTGAAGATCAAGGGATATATAATTCTGAGGCACAATGTGCCGCATTATCCAGTGAGAATTGTATGTAATCGTGAATCACGATTTCATTCTGTTTTCAGTTTAGTGATCATGAATTTGGAACGTTGATGGCTTATAACATTGCTGAATATGGTGATAAGAAGGAGAATTTAGGGTCAGAATTACTATAACCAAGAAAGAAAGAGACAAAGCCGGGGTTAGAAAATTGCTCGCAAGTATAAGCTACTCTTTCTGTTGCTGTTGCTGTTACTGTTGCTTACTCTGATATTTCCATTTCCCTCCATTCCTACAAACATTACCATACTCTATCAATTATTGCCTGGGTGATATGTTAGCAGAAAGCAACAACAAAAACAGGAAAAATGGAAAAAACGGAAATACGTACTAGTGATATATCCCCAGATACGTTAAACATGAATTTTTCATAATTTTCGTATAAGAGGTTTTAGTTATTACTATTACATTATGTATATTTCCTAAGTTTGCTCTTTGCTTTTCCTATTGTTCAATTGCAGGTTTATCTTTGTGATTCTATTTGGAATAAAATAAAGAAAAAAAAAAGAGTGTAGAAGAGAGCGAACAAATAAATTACTAATGATACATAATTTTCTCTTGTTTCTTTCTTTTTGTCTCTGTCTTTCTTTCGTTCTACCCGTCCCTCCTTTTTTTTTTTATAATTGGAGTATCACTCTTCTTTATATCCAACCATTCAATCTTACCAACCCGTTCGTCTTCTTCATAATTAGATTAAGGCTACATTGAGAGCATATTCACGTCCGATTCGTTTGTCAAGTCACTCTCCCCCTCCCAAAAGAATAATAGAATTACGTCATGTTTGAGAACCTTAAAGCTTTCATTAGACATGGTAAACAAGCCAACGACATCAAGAAGAAGCAGCCACAACACCAACAACAGAACCAACGCCAAATACAACAAACCAATTATCAATCGCCTCCACAACAATCGGGAGGCATTCCTGAAAATCCATTTCAAGTTCAATGCGATGAGAATAGTAACCAACCATTACTGTACCAGCCACAACAACAACAAGAACAAAAACAACCACAAGCCAATAACACTCAAGCTACGGATCCATACCACCAAGATACCCATTTCCAAAAAAACTACGAGTACCAACAACACCATGCAGTATACAATAACAACACTCAATCTGATGCTACGCTTAATGACCAAAACACAGACTACAACGTGCTAGCCACTCAAATGGTCGAAGAGGAAAACAAGCAAAAACAGAAATCAGTGAAATACCCTAACTTAGACAACTACCAAGTCATGGAACAAATGGGCGAGGGTGCATTTTCAGTTGTCTACAAAGCCAAGCAATTGTCAACCGGGCAAGAGGTGGCCATTAAGATCTTGCGTAAATTCCAAATGGACCAAAACCAAAAGCAAGCTGTGTTGAAGGAAGTTACTATTATGAGGCAATTGAACCATCCTAATGTTGTCAAGTTTATCGAGTTTATCGATTCCCCTACTTATTACTACATTGTGCAAGAGTTGGTTCCAGGTGGGGAAATCTTTACGATGATTGTTAAATACACCTATCTTTCAGAGGATTTGTCGCGTTGGATTATTACCCAGATTGCTCATTCTATAAGATACTTACACGAAGAAGTTGGTATTGTTCACCGTGACATTAAACCGGAAAATTTATTGTATGTCCCGATAGAGTTCAAACCAAACAGTAATCCTATTTCAAAATTGAGAAAATCGGACGATCCAAATACCAAGGTTGACGAAGGTGTATTTATTGACGGTATTGGTGGAGGTGGTATTGGTACTGTGAAATTGGCCGATTTTGGTTTATCAAAACAAATCTGGGAGCACAACACAAAAACTCCATGTGGTACGGTTGGTTATACTGCACCAGAAATCGTCAGGGACGAACGTTACTCCAGAGAAGTTGATATGTGGGCCATGGGTTGTGTGTTGTACACATTATTGTGTGGTTTCCCACCATTCTATGATGAGAGAATTGAGACATTAACTGAAAAGGTTGCTAAAGGTGAATTCACATTTTTGAAGCCTTGGTGGGATGAAATCAGTGATGGAGCCAAAAACTGTGTGAGCAGACTCTTGACCGTTGATCCAAAGAAGAGATATACCATTGATGAGTTTTTGCAAGACCCATGGATGAAGCAACGTCCTATCAGCTCACGTCCACAAGTACCAATTCCTAATAAAATGCCAGCTCCATCACAGAAGGCCAGCCATCCAATTCAAGCTGCCAACCTCAAACACTCAAAGAAACTCAAGTCTGCTAACTCTGAGTTATACTCACCAGCTGCAGTTGCTTTGCGTGACGCATTTGACATTTCAACAGCAGTACATAGAATGGGAGAAGAGGCCGCATTACAGACAAAATTACTGGTTCCAATTGAGAACTTGATAGAAGAAGAAGAGGAGGAAAACGAAGAAGTAGTTACCAGAGAAGGAAGAGTTGTTCAAGAAGCAGCATATAGCAATGTTCCAAGGACCCATCGTCATAGAAACCATTTGAAGAATACTGCCACAAATGGATTTGATTTGAATCTCGGAGGTGCTTCAATATTGGAAAGAAGAAAACATAAACAAATACCTATTCAGACTAGTTGATTGTAATTGCCGTTAGTCCATTTTTGTATTTTTTTTTTTACGTATGTGTCATTATAAATTTTTATACCAGTCCGCTAAAATTGTTCGTAATACTTGTAGAAAAAGGTTCAGACTTAGGGTACTTGACCTCCGGTTGAAACCGTATATTGATGAAAGAGTAGAACTAAAGGATACGCAATTTAGTAGATAAGTATCAGTAGAATTGGTATATACACGTCTTTTCTTTACAATGTCATTAGTGATTATAGTCTGATCTAGTTCTTATAGAATAAGAACATGAGGTTCTCCGATCAAAAATGAGGTTATATCTACTTTAGATGTTATATTACTTAATATTTCATTCCATATTACTAGTTGTAGTACTGCTTCGATCGGATTGTTACGGTAATATATAGTGTATTATTTTCTGTGACATTTCCTTTATTGAACTGTCTCGCACGCGCACGCACAGGAGCTGCTAGCAGTTCAAGACTATTTTCGGGACTTTTGTATCAATCACACTGTCCCCATATATTCAACTTTACTTACACATCTTTTCTTTTGCATGACACCCGACAAACAATTCTACGACAATCTGATGGAGATTTTTCATGTTCTTCGTGATAATCTTATCAGCATGTTTGAAGATATTCAGAATGCGGATGTGCAAGTTCTGAAAAGAAGAAAAATCGAACCTGATCAAGATATTCCCGATCTGATCACATTGTTCCATCGCCACCTACACTCAAAGTACAAACTCGAAGGTTCGATACACGATTATCCAGAAATAACCACCAGCGAATTCAAATTTACAAAAGACGGAGACGGAAACTTCGATCTCAAACTAACTAAAAGAAAAGCACGCGTCTTATTTTCATTATGTGTAATAGGTGAAACAATCCCAGACAATGAATATAAATTGTTACAGAAAAGACAACAGGATGGTATTATCTGCGATAAGAATTTGACCTTGTCAGTTAGAAATGGAACCCTTCATTGTGATATCAAGTATTCAATTGGATATATTTGCAGTATGAATTTCGTGGCGAAACAACAGATCTCCAGCCAGGTAATGCTCATTCTTGATAAAGGAAGTTACAGGAATGACAAGATCACCGCAGAATATTTTTATAAAAGCATAGCAGATAATACCGAGAACATGCCCCAATCCAGCGTGCAAGAGTTTGACATTCCTGAGTTGCAAACTGAATTGTTACGGTTCCAAAAGAAAACCGTTAGTTGGCTATTGTCCAAAGAAAATGTCAAATACAACTCAGAAACGAATAGAGCTGACCCAATTGAGTTCATGACATCGGTTAATTTTACCGAGAACGAGGCATTGCATTTGATAAACAAATTGTGGTATGGTTGGAAAATCATACATTGGGATGATGAGAAGTATTTTTTGAATGAGTTTACTTGTACAGTTGTCAAGTTTGATCAGATGCGTAAGTACTTATTAGAATATTATCACGACAAAGACAAAGCCCATAGCCCTTTGTATTTGACTGGGGGAGTTTTAGCAGATGAGATGGGATTAGGAAAAACGATGGAAATAATATCATTGATATTGCTCAATCAACGTCCATATTATGAAATCGATAGACCCATGGACTTGGTTCTTAATGAGTTTGGTGAGGTTAAGAAAATAGTTATGGGAAGAACTACACTTATAATTGCACCCGAGTCTATTTTACAACAATGGAGAACGGAACTTGAAAAATTTGCACCTGGTTTATCTGTTACTATTTATCGTGGGCTTGGGAATTACCAAAGCATGAACAACAAACCGCACTTAATTGCAGCTTTTTTAAGAAAATTTGATGTTGTTTTAACTACATACACAACTATTGCTAGAGAATTGGATTATGCGAAATTTTCATCTAGTCACAAACGTACGAGGGCATCTAAGAAGAAGAAACAGTCAAGTTATCCACGACGAGAGAACGACAAGGGAACACGCGATGACAGTGCAAAGTCTGGTACTGGAGAGGAAGCCGACGATCAGCTCTCGGAAAAGTATCAGGCGTTATTTCAATTAGGGTCAATGAAGCCAAAAATGGCAAATGAAAAGACGTTCCCTAGTCAGAGAGAAACTGATTTTGAAAAAGCTTTAGAAGAAGAAATCAAGCTTGCCATGAAACATAATAAAACATGGAGCAATAATTACACTGACGACTATGAATGCCCATTGATGTTAATTCAATTTTGGAGAGTAGTCCTTGATGAAGTTCAAATGGTTTCTCTGCGAGTTTCCAGAGCATTTCAAAGTGCATCACTTATACCTAGATTCCATTCATGGGGAGTTTCAGGAACACCAATTAAGAAAAATATGGATGATTTATTAGCAACATTGAAGTTTTTGCGCTTTTTCCCATTTAATAGTCTGGTGGGTGAAGACTGCTGGCGAAGGTTGATACAAAACAAAGAAGAATTTAGCAAACTCTGGAATCACTTGGCTATTAGACATACTAAAAGTATGGTGCATGATGAAATTCAACTTCCAGAACAAAATAGAATTTTATTGACAATGCCATTTACTGCTATAGAACAGGATCTATATTCAAGAAAATTGGAACTTTGTTTAGACCAGATTATGCTTGACGAAGATGGAAACCCAATTGTAGATGATTGGGATATTGCAGATGTGTTAGAGTCAATGAGGACCTGGCTTTCCCAGCTCAGAAAACTCTGTGGTCTGCCTCAAATTGGGACTTTGCCCCAGAATACAAGGAAGTATCGCAATTCACATACGGGAATAAAAGCCCACAACGTGGGGATCCAAAGACCGTTGAAAACGTTAGAGTCATTGCTTCATGATATGTTGGATAAATGTTATATGGACATTATTTCATCAGAGAAAAGGAGAATGGAAGATGCTATTTCATTCATTGAATTTCTTGAATTTATTTTCTACCCCGAAAAGGCATTGAAATGTTTGCAAGCGATAATTATCGAAACTGAATGGGCGTTAAAAAGAGACGAAGTCATGTTAGCAAAGAAATTGGAAGAAGGAAAGCAGCAAGGAATTGATTTGGAGAATAATGGTAGTAATAAGCATCTTCACACCGATGATGTTTATGAAGAAGAATTATTTGATGACAGTGATACTGCCGTTGACGAGAATGAAAACGAAGTGGATAATGAACTTGATGAGACGTTTGATAGTTTTGGTGTTGACGAGGATGATGAGCTTAAGTCTGCCCTTTTACGGATAAGAGGTAGAATAAGATCATCACTAATTCAACTACACAAGTTGTATTTTTTGAAGGCTTCTTGTTATTTCCAACTGTATGACCCAGATTATGGTCAAATCATCGAGAAGTTCAAAGTGGACGTAGACATACCAGTTTACTACGAAGAGAAATTCCAAACCCTTGATAAAACTCGTGAAGCTGACTTGGCATTCATAGTGAGCGGTATACCACGGGAGCAATTTTTGTTTGAAGTGGATGAAGAAAATATCGATGCAAAGTTAGAGGCAGACAGATTAGAAAGTCTTTATTATGAAAAAGCTGAAGTCATCAGAGGAAGGCTTTTGGCTGGATCCAAGAAAAATGTGAACAGAAGTATAAAAGCAAGAATCACCTCTCGTGAATTCTATTTCGATAAAGCTCCTGTTGATGATGGGGTCAAATTGCTCCCAAAGATGTACAAGAAATTATTTAATGCTATACCAACAATGGATGTGTCTGATTGGAGTTTTTTTGTTATGAATGAACAGGTTTCTGTTCTTGTCAATCGTATACTGAGATTTTTGAATCTCTTGAATGACCAAGCCGAAGTTATGAATGACTCAATGTCAAAGTTGTTAGACTTGTTGCAGACGCCGCTAATTTCCCAAGATAAATCCCCAGAGGGACACGAATATGAAGATACATTATCCGATCAGGATAGAATATCTGCACACATGAATATATTATTACGATTTATCGATTCAAGAACAAGAAATGTTTCCGGAGGAAAGGGCGGCTCCAGCAGTCATATGATGGCCAAGATTATGGATCTTGAATTGGAGAAGGAATTCAATAATTTGTTTGAGAAGTTCGATATCCCTCACTCTATGCAATTTTCGGAATATATGGACGATCTAAACTCGTTGATGATAGATTTGTCTGCCACGGCGACTCATAAAACCCAAGTTCAAGAATTGAAAAAATTACGTGACATCTTTCTGATTTATCAGGAAAATCAGAAAATGTCATTAATTCTATTTTCCAAAGAATTGAACACAAGCTGTAATACCGTTTTTAATGCACGTGTCGAGTATTACAGACAGTTACAAGCTATTTCAGATACAGTTGAGCGACCAGAGTATGACGATTTGGACAGAGAAAATTTAACAACTAGTTCCATTGTGGATCAACTAGCTAAAAGAGATTATCGCTCTTATTACTCGGAAACCGACGTTGCACGTTTTAGATATTTAGTTGGATTAATGCAAGAAAATGAAATTGAGAATGGTGGAGTGCAGGGTGGTGATGAATCTAAAAAGGATAATCACAAGGAGAATGGAATTCAGGAGGAAGATGATCGTGCATCTATGTGTACCATTTGTCGTTGCAATATAACCCTTGGGGCCTTGACACAATGTGGACACAAGTATTGTAAACCATGTTTGGACCAATGGTTAACCAACTCACAAAGCTGTCCACTTTGTAAATCGTACATTAAACATGGGTCGGTATATTGTTATACTAGATATGAACCAGTATTGAAGGCTAAACAGGTTCACGATAATCATGATACGTCTGCTTTGCATTCTATTTATAAATCATTGGATGAAGCTGTGATTGAAGAAATTAAGTCAATTAGAATGAAGAGATCATATAGCTCGAAAGTGGATATGATTGTGAAGCAAGTTATTTATTTGAAGAAGAAAGATCCACACGTTCAGATTGTCGTTTTCAGTCAATGGCAAGATATGCTTTATATTTTGGGGAATGCATTCCATGATAATGGAATAAGTTACGTGGGATCAAGTAATATGTTATCACATAATCAAGGTACAAATAAGAATGGACGCAGTTTTAACGAAGTAAGTGCTTTTAAGAACAATAATAAAATAACATGTTTTATGTTAGATTCTAGGGCAGAAGCTAGTGGATTGACTTTGGTTAATGCGACTCACATATTAATATGTGAGCCATTGACTAATGTCAGTACCGAAATTCAAGCTGTTTCCCGTATCCATAGAATTGGGCAAAAGAAGAAAACCACAGTGTGGATGTTTGCCATTGAGAATACGGTAGAGGAAAGTATTGTTATAACGTCAACAGAGAAGAGATTGAAATACCTTAAAAGTAACAAGACATCCGATGGTATCAATATTAGTAATGGTGATGAAGTTATCGATCCTAATGAAGATGATCTTTCAAAGGCTGAATCATTGGCGTTAATCAGTGGAGGGGCTCAAGACAATGTGATTGGTAAAAAAACAGCCCAAGGTGAGTTGGTTACCAATCATGATTTATGGTCAGCTTTTTTCAGTTCGAAATTAGGGAGAGTAATCCCAGATCCTTCTGAAAAAGATGGCTAAATACTAGTACGTTCAATTAGATATATATAGATATTTATTCTTAAATACAAATGAAAGTATTATCATCGTAACCTGCATATGCTTTACCAGCTTCGACTAGTTTGTTAACATGATCAAGGGCTTCGGTTTGTGAGATACTTAATTTTTGAATTATGTAATCAACAGGAACACCTTCTTGCATGGTAGTACTATTTTCTTTCAAGACAGCCAAAACACGGTCAGTAAGGGAACCACTTCCTTGAGCAGCTGTACCAGTAGACGCAGCATGGTTTATATTGCTATTACCATCAACAAACAAAGAGTTACCTGTAGCAGTGCCAAGATTTGCTTTAGTTACACCTTGAGCTTTCAAATGATTTTCAATTGCACTTAGGTGGTGGTATAATATTTGATTACTATCAGTGATTGGGAAAATGGAAGAATTTTGGACACTCTTACGGTTGTTGAACTGCTTTAAAGATCCCCCAACAAAAACATATTGATTGAGCATGGATTCATATTTTTGAGTTTCTTCTTCTGCTGATGCGATTTGTTCAGAAATCCAAACACGAACTTCAATCGACCCAGTTCCATCTTCGATTGTGACCAATACGGTAGCATTGGTGTTTTCAACTTTTCTAACCACCCCAACAAAAGAAATCATATTTAATTCAACATTGTTAACTTTAAATTCAGCATCAGGGACATGTTGGCTAGCATCATTGATTTGTTTAATTGTTACAGGGGTCAAACTTTGTCTTACTTGGTTTGTTCTTTGATTTTGTGATGATCCTTGATGGTCAGCAGAATAGCCTCCTTGGGAAGTATTGCTGAATCCTCCAGCATTGAAGTTGTCGTATCCGAATTCAGACATTATTGATAGTTGATGTAGTTGTGAGTTTAGGATTGGGTTATGGTGATGAATCAATGAATAAATAGGATGACGCGTATGGTTCAAAATAGAAAATTATTCTTTTTTCTGGCGTGGCGTACAAGTCTTTTGGCGTAGGCGTTTTTTTTTTCCAGACATGTAAACGCACTTTGCAAGATGCACTACCTCTGCCGAATATATGAGTACCTGATGAGGTACAATTGCTTTAAGACAGATTGAAGCTCGTGGGAGTTCATATATAGTTGTATTGGATAACAATTGGGATTCAAAAACAGATTCATATCTACGAACAATTACTACGATGAACGTTACATACCATTAAACTGGACACGAACTTGTATATGTAGACCTCTGGATTGCGTCATACACACCCCATTCCAGCCTCAGAACGGAGGATACAACAACTACATCTTGTGGGTTTAAAAATGTATTCAATTTCTCTCGAAAATGAACCGCTACTGAAGTGGCTAATTTTGTTAAGACACGAAACATTGTGTTGTATTTTTAACTAGTGGGAATTTCCTTAGTTTTTTTTTTTTTTTTTTGTCTATACGTATGGAAGGACCAGAAAAAGGTATCAACAAAATCGGCTTCGGCATAAAGCTATTTCTAGTAAATTATATTAAATTTTATCGTGGCAAGGGATTATGGACCTGAACATTGACCCAGATGTCACTAAACAACAGGAAATGATGGATGCCATAGTTAGTGCTACCTCGGTGATAGACCATCATGAATCTGGAAATTCAGCTGTTGACGAAGGACAAGACCAACACAATAAAGACGATACAACTACCAAAGCTCTGGACTTGGCATTTGAATTGATGAATCAGGATAGCGTACAGGATAATCAGGCTGCTAGTACCGCAGCCGAAACTGCATTACGTGCTTTACTTCATGCCCATCACAATGGTGAAAAGTTATTAGAAGCGTATGCATCGGAGAACAATACTCCTCCTGTTACCCAAGATGGCGAATTAAAAACAACCACAGAGAGATCTGACACAACATCTAAAACTGAAAGCTCCATTGGAAGTGAAGAGCGGGTTAGAGTCGTATCGTATGACCCTGATGCAAAGCCACCTCGTTTGGGACGCCCAAGAAGAGGTATTGTCAACACATTAGCCCCACCAGAATCATCATCCTCTAAGAACTATAATGAGGCTATTATGTCTAAGTTCAGATTCGATTCACAACCGGTTGAGGGCCCAGGATCGCGTGGAGGTAAAGGCAGAAGGAGGACTCCGCGAGGCAGAATCCCAGTTGGAATCGTTACATCTAATTCCGCCAAAAAGAAATCACAGTCAACCTTGAACTTCAAATCTGGTAATGGACAAAGTGTTACTCTTAGCTTGAAAGATAAAGATGGCAAAGAAGTGGAAAACAAAGATATCCCCAAAACAAACCAAAATTCATCAGATACCACGACGTCATCAACACCTCCAAAGTCATGCAAATTCGTATTGAAATTTAGTGCAAAGAAACCAGAATCTACTGACCCAGAAACTAATAATCCGGCGAAGATAGCACCTATCCCTACAATCACAGCCAAGAGGACTCGAACACCTACCGCCGGCTCTGCAAACAAGAAACACAAACCTGCTAAACAAACAAGTCGAACAACAGTTTTGAATTGTAAGAATAAGATAACACGTCAATTACCAGGTCCTTTGGTAGGTTTGGATTATGATTTGTATGATGACAGTTTGGTTGATCAATATTTTGACTCCAAGCACGAGAAAATTGGTCTTGGCTACCCGGTTAGTAAGGCTCCGTATGCCAGTGATATTATTTACATAATATCTTTTCTTATCAAGTTCAAAGATACGATACCAGTCGATTTTATTGGACCCAATACCATTGAGTATGGATTAAGTTTACCAATTCTAGACGATACTTTTGATGAAGAAGAAAACAAATACACCCAGAGCAAGGCTCGCAAGGAGAAAGAAGATTATGATCCTCTGTTTGTTTCTCCAGAAATGCAAAAATTGTTCTTGAAATTGCTTGGATTGATTTTAAATAGAAAGAAATCGGTCACGTCGTTCACTAAAGCTATTCAAGAATTGAAGCCGCAAAGTGTCACATTGGGATTGCCAGCTGAATGGAAATCAATGATACCGCCAAAGGAGCCTATAGTTGATGAAGCGCCACAAACACCAGTGGATCCAACACATCCAAAGATCCTTCTAGACAGGCTACCAGAGAGCCATTCATGGTTGGTAACATTTAACCCATTTTACACTACTGAATTCGAAACCAAAGGGTTAGCGGGGTTAGAAAACCCTATTGATAGGTTGGTAATGATGCGTACTTTAGTACGATGGGCATTAGCTAATTCTGACGTAATAAAGAAAGAACTTACGGCTAATGTGCAACAGCAAGATATGCCTGGTGATAAAGAAACTTACTACGCAGCCAGATCGGTACTTTATGGGTTCAAGAATGCTCAGGATACCAAGGTTTTGGCTGAAACAAAGTTGGCAAAAAGAAAATCAGAAGAAGATGTGAGATACATTGATCCAACTTCTGATCCTAAGGCACATACCTTAAATTTAAGATTAAATGAGCAAATTGCTGGTGATATTGGATTTGGAATAGGTCGATTCTACTTGTGTCGTATGTCAGACGAATACAATGGGGGATTATCATCAGTTAAGAAAATGACCAGTGTGTGGAATGGTTCTGCCGGATTGAATGGACCATTGGCTTCAAACTTTAAATTGTACATACAGGATGTGCATCAAATGTTAGTAGAATCTCTCGGTGCGTTCGGCGTCGAGTTTGATGAGAATGGGAATGAAGTGAAGTTGCCGTATAAGGCAACTGATGAACAAGAGCATTGGTATGAAGTGGCATCCAATGGAACAGAGTTGAAGGAGTTTATTGAATTTCTTGCTGGAAGATTAGGAGTTACTGAAGGTGGAACATCTTTGATTCCAATGGCTTCTGTGATTTACAAGCCGGTTCTACAGTTGTATGAGTATTTATCAGGGATACTACCATTGATTGAAAAGCAAGAAGAATTGATAGAGACAAGAAGATCTACCAGAAAGAGACCAATCGATTATAGCGATAGACATGCAGCTGCTCGATACAGCGATGTCATGGATGTGGACGATTATGTTGATGAAAATGGTAACGATGACGATAATTATGTAGAGATGGAGGTTTCAGGAGTCGAAGATGTGGAAGACGATGAAGACGAGGAATACTTCGATTGAAAACTACATCCAAGAAATACATCTGATTTTCTTAATCATAAATTAAAACTGAATTATTATAATCTTTTTTTTATTTTCTTATTCTTTATTATATAGTATTAATACAAATTGCACCTAAACAAACAAAAAAAAACCACGCTCAAAAGCAAATACATATGGGAAATGAGAGACTCTAGAATCTGCTCGAACTCAACATAAGATCTATTTTCTCTTTAAGAAGGTCTTCGTTCTCTTCGAAATATTTGGCTCTTCTAACCAATTCTTCATCATACCCTTCATCACTCTTCAATGCTTTCAAAGTTGCAGCCTGACTTTCGAGCCAGCTTTCTACAAATTTAATTGGATCTTCACTCAAGTCACCATAAAACTTTTCCCTCAGATTGGCATTGTGTAAGGCTATTATAGCTAACGAAATTCTTTGGTTCAATTGTTGGATAGTAGAATCAGCCTTTGTTAAATTCTCAAATGCGGATTTGTTGACGTCCAACAATTCCTTCTGTGCTTTAGAAAGATTAATTGGCAATTCCACTGGGACATCGATAACAATTTCACCCAAAGTGGTTGATTTTCTGGTATTGACTTCGTATTCAAGAATAATTGGTTCACGAGGAATGAAATGAGGTTGACATAATTTGTAAAGTTCCAGGAATTTGAAGGTTTTAACTTTCAATAATTCAAACAAAACCTCGTCGGTTTCAACCAAAGTTAAATCGTCGTCAATGCCATCTTTTTCATTTGCTGGGTTTGGCAAAGTGGAGGTCTCAACAGCTGCAACTTCGGTATAGGCACTGCTTTTTTTCAACAAACCTTTGAACAAGACATATTGCCAGATAATGTACATTAATTCTTGTTGGGTACATTCTTGTTTACCAACGAATCTAGACATTTCTTCGGAAAGTTTGAATTTATTAGAATAGCTCTTCACCAACAAGGCGATTTTGGATTTGATATTGAAAATACCATTTCTCTTAATATCCAATCCATCAAAGCTAACACTGGCAGGATTCTTGTTGGCGGTGACACCATCATCTCTCCATTCAATGATGTGTGATTGTGATTCTTGTAAATTAGGATAATCTTCATTTGGAATTAAGTCGACAGAGATGGCGGACAAGAACGAGCTGAATTTGAAGGTTTCATTGATTTCTTCTTGTTCCTCTGGTTTATCACAGATAAATCTCCCTTCAATACGTAAAGTCCACGATGCTTCAGAAGCAGTTGGATCTGGGGATGGTAGTCCTCTCTGTTGCAATAATTGTTTCTGCCATGGTTGATTTTCACAAGTGTTATAAACAAAGATTCTCAAAGTACCCGAAGAAGGTCTGTATTCGTTTGGATGAATCGATCTTTGTTGAATAGCTTGGAAATCTAATGATTTTCTGGCAATAAGCAAATCCAATTTCTTTTCCGCTTCTTTTAGCCTTTTATACTCTTGCAAGTTTGTCACTTTGTCATATAATTCAGGTGTTATGGTGACATCAGTAGGCTGATATGAAATTGCAGGAATCGCAGTTGCATTTGGCCTTGGTTTGTTCACAGGCGGTGGTTGTTGAGGAACTTGCTGTGGTGGAAGAGGTTGCATTTAGGTGATTTGAAAGATGTTTTGGTTGTGGGTTAAATTAAAGGATTATTACTTTTGTTGTTTTTGTAGATTTTCCAGCTATTTTTTTTCTCTTTCTCTTTGTCTCTGTTGTCTCAGTTTTTGTTGAAGCGTGTGTGTGTCTACTTTTTTTCTTGGTACTAGGCACACGAACTTAAGGTTAGGAGAGAGATATCTTTAAATCTATACGAAGTTGCGGAAAATATCACACTCTAACAGAAAAGAAAAAGTTGACACCATAACCATAACCATTACCAATATCACCATCAATTCCTTCATTCTTGATCCCACTAGAAGTTATGAATAACCAGTTATCTACTCCTCCCAAGGGAGTGAAAGTTCAGAAGCGGAAGGTCGTGTCGAATTCTTCTTCGTCCCTTCCCCATCAACAATTGATGAACCAAGCAACCAAAATGAGACGGACAAAGATCAATGAAATGAAAAAGCAGAGACAGGACTTTTTACGACGTGTGAACTATGGCAGTATGTTAACTGTTGTAGTGCTACCTTTTTTCGCAATTGTTTATCTTTTCAAATACAAAGAAAGCATTGTTCCTGAAAATCAAATGACACTTTATTTCACGTGTATATATTATAACATCACCATGTTGGCATTTACCAGTGGTTACCATAAATACTTTGCACACAATTCATTCAAAGTTAAAGTGCAGTTATTAAAGTACTTTTTTGCTATATTTGGTAGTAGTTGTGGGTTGGGATCGATCAGGTGGTGGGCAACTTTGCACAGGGCCCATCACAATTTCACAGACGATACGGAGAAGGACCCATATCTGATAAAGAGAGGATTTTTGTATGCTCATTACGGGTGGATACTTAAGAGACCTAAGCTCATGAGATTCTATAACGAGCTTTTTGAACAAGAATTTTCAGGACAGATCGAAATTAATGGCTTAGAGAATGAAGCGATTGATGAAACCGAAGATGAGCTCAACTTGAAAAACGTCATAGATCAGGATTCAAATTTAAATTCTGATTCGAATGTAAAGTTAAAGAATTTCTTGGTTTGGCAACAAAGAACGTACTTGATTTGGTTTTTCATTACAACGTTTTTGATTCCAGGATTGGTTACCAAGTATATTTGTCAAGATACTTTGGCACACGGCATTTTATATCCTGGGATATTGCGTATGTTTTTGTGTCAGCAGTCATTGTTGAGTACCGAATCGATTTGCCATTTAAAGAGAATTCAGGTTACTATCCCAACACAGCCATTTAATGATATAAACTCCTCCATCAATTGTAACAATCCATTAGTATCAATCCTCACATATGGTCAGGCACACCAAAATTATCACCATGAATTCGCTCACGACTACCGTGTCGATAACAGTTTGTTCACGTATGACCCAACTAAATGGTTTTTATGGACTTTGGACAAAATGGGTCTTGTTGATGAATTGAGTCGCACACCTGACAGCTTGGTCATGCAGTTAAAATTGCAGCAACAACAACAGGCTATTAATCGATTGAAAAGTCAATTGAACTGGGGTACGCCAATTTCGAAATTGCCCTTAATCACTCCCAAAGAGTTTAAGAAGCTTATTGTTTCTTCATCAAACAAAGATCGAATTTACATTGTTGTGCAAAAGATCATCCATGATGTGACTCCATTTATGGATCAACACCCAGGTGGAGTAGCGTTGTTGAAAGCATCAAATGGTCAAGATGCTACCAGAGCATTCTATGGGGGTGTTTATGGCCACCTGACTGCAGCAGTTAACTTATTGGCAACTATGAGAATTGGGGTTTTGGATGATGGTAAAAATGAGGAGGTTTGGAAGAGAGTAGCTAGGCAAGAACGTGAGGTTGTTGCCTCTGCTGACTCCAGATCAGGACAATCACACACTGCTGAAGCTGCATAAATAGCATATTGCATAGCTACATAGATAACAAATATACTTTTCATTAATTCCCTTCACGTGCAAACAAGGACACATCCCTTGATTCATTACTACCGTTATGAAAACAAAACATGATAATCTGTCTTGAACTGAAGTAGTACGATTGGCTGGGTGGTCTGAATTAGAGAATAACTACTGCATACAACCTGGATTTATTCATAATAAAATATAAATAGGTGCCTTAAATAGCTCACCTCCAATGTGTATTAAAAATCAAATTGCTAAAAAAAGTTGAAACCTCAACTAGGAGTTAGTTAGTAGGATATCTGGTTCAATGCAAATAATGCACCTTTAAGATCCAGAAATATCCGTTTTTATACACAACAAAAATACACCGTAACAGAGAAAGAATTCCTTGCAATATACGTAGCTTTACAGGCAAAGAAAAAAAAATATAAATAAAAAAAAAAAAGAGAGAGAGGGAAAAAGCGAACTTAAATAGAACAAAATTGAGTCATATCAAGAGCACGAACATTTTCTATTGGACCTACAATGAACAATATACAGCCAATGCCAGCTAACACAATTTTATTTTCTACCAGGGATTACAGAGGTGCCACTATAGAGGATTTAAACGTGCAACAAGCTATTTCTATAAATCCATCGACATCATTATTGGAAGCGGTCTCAGTTGGATATGAAAATGAGTTCTCCTACTTACCAGTGATTCATGAAGAAACCAAAAGATTGTTGGGGGTGATAAATGTCGAAGATGTTAGAAACAATGAAAGTAAAATAAAAAATAGCTTTCTTTCTCCAATAGTAAAGAATTACATGTTTTGGTTCAACCAAACTGCCAAAAGAAACTACGATAATCGAATGAGACATGGAGGCGATACCACCAAAACTTCTAAAACCACAAAGATATTAAAACCAAGAGGAAAGAAATACGAGGTGTTGACTCCTTACACTAGATTAGAGGAGTTGGCCAAGTTCTTCAACAAAGGTAATTACTTTGCTATTATCACCAGTGGAGAAGGTGACTTTGTATATGGTGTTGTCACTCCTCAAGACTTGATGAGATACGAACAAGCAAGACCTAAATTGTAAGTAAAATACTTATAAATATACGCATACAAATATTAAATAGTATATAAATCAAATATATTTATTGTGGAATTTTCAATGTTAATTTTCCTGTGGTTTTTCTTCCTTCCAAATCCTTTGCAGCTTGAGCATAGTCTTTCAAGTCATAGGTCCTGAATATTTCGAATTTCAAACTACCAGATTCAATATCGTGCAACAACTCTGTAGAGTAATGATTCCACTCTTCTGCGTTACCGATGTATGCATTCAATTGGGGTCTGGCAAGTTTAATATTCTTTGGAGAAAGAATTGACAATGGGAATGGGGTCACTGGCCCTGAAGAGTTCCCGTAACTAATGAATGTACCTTTTCTTTTTATCGAGTTCAATGAGATATCAAAAGTATCTTTTCCGACCGAATCAAAAGAAGCTTCAACACCTTGGCCTTTGGTTATTTCATTAACCTTGGCTACAATGTCGTCTCTACTGGAGTTGATCAAATATTCTGCCCCTAAGCTTTTAGCAATTTCCAATTTATCATCAGTAGAAGCAACAGCAATTACGTGAGCTCCAATTTGGGAAATCAATTGGACCAAGAATTTACCAACACCACCAGCAGCAGCCCAAACAAGAATATAGTCACCTTTTTCAACTTTGTAGGCCTCATTGATAAATGTTAAAGCTGTCAAACCTTGTAAGAAGATTGATCCAAAGGTCTTTAAGTCTTCATCAGTGGCCTTGTTTGATAATTTAATATACCTGTAATTTTCATCGGTGATTTTGGTGTATTGGGCAAATGTGTTTGGAGATAAGTAAGCGATTTTGTCTCCAACTTTCAAATTCTTGACATCTTCACCAATTGCTACAACTACACCACTGGCTTCTCTTCCGAAAATATATGGCAACCCAGCTTTATAGATCCCCTTTCTGAAATAAGCTTCTATGAAGTTAACACCTGCGTAGGCATTTTTAACAATGATATCGTGTGAATCTTCAATTTTCGGGGTGGGATAGTCTGTGTATTCAATTACATCAAAATCTCCATTCTCTTTGTGGAGGACAACTTTTTGAGTTTCTGGTAATACTGACATAGTGTGAAATTTGGATGGTTTGCTTGCTTGTGTAGATTAATTGACTGCTATAAAGGTGTTTTGGAGGATTTATAATCTTTTGAGCATATACCTTCCCCAAAAATTGAAGAAGCGCAACCGGGAGCTTTTTATACTCCTTCCCCCTCCCCACCCCCTTGTAATTACTAAGCAAGAATTATACCACACAAAACCGTGGAGATTATTATTGATGCTATAATTATTACATAGAATATATATTCACAACAACTGCTCGATATACACAATTGCCACAACTGATAACAACGATACACAGTTAAAAAAAATGGAGCCACAGAAAAACTACTTATCTGTCGCCTGCCCTGATCATTTCTTTGTGATTTTGTATGGTTTACCTCCTTTTTTACCTTTGTTTTTGTCTTTTTTACTGACTAAAAGGTTATTCTTTTTAGCATTTTGAGCCAACATCCTTTCCACTTCGTCACCATGTCTAACCTTCTTTCCATCCACACTTTGATCCTTGAATGCATATGTAACTGACGTTTTGTTGTTCATCAAAATAGAATTATTCATTTTCAGTATACATAGATCGCTGCTGTCAAAATCGTCATATGTAAGGAATGCATAACCCAATGATTGTCCCTCTGGGTCTCGCCTTATCATTGGTGGTCTGATAAGAGTGCCAAACTTGCTGAATGTATCTGACAAGAACTTTTCATCAATCAATGGATTTAAATTATTGATGAATACTTTAGCTCCAACATCAATATAGTTAGAATTAATCAAATCGGATGCCACGAACGTACCAATAGTTTGGTTTATGGAATTGTTTGAAGATGAAGATGACGATGATGATTTAGAATCGATTTTCTTCAACTTCAACCCTTTTCCAAATAATCGAACTCCTCGTAGTATGTCCATGGTATACTTTGCATCTTCGCTATTTCTAAACTCTACAAATCCATATCCTTGGTGAGTTCTAAGAATCCTATCCTTTGGCATGTTCAACGATTTTATAGGTCCAAATTGAATGAATAATTCATACATCAATATTTCCGTTACTTGGGGATCTATATTTCCAAAATATAGTGACGCATTGCTGTTTCTATCTGAATCTGTCTGCTTTTTAAAGACTGTAGACATTATTTGTTGATATATTGGGAGGTGGGTGTGTTGTTATTTCGGTAATTTGGTTTCAGTCTTCATATATATATGTTTGTAAACTATTTTTTTTTTTACTATTATTTGAGGCTTTTACAGTCTTTTTTTTTATTATTTAAACTAAAGCGCGAAATTAGATGACACAATTAATTGTACACTTCTTCATTTTATTTGTTTGTGACTATGTACAAATATTTTTGTCCATATTAGTTTAAACAATTAGGTCAATTGGTTCATAAAAAGATAAAAACACTGTACTCTGCGAGTCGTGCGATGATGATTGCACTAACATATTTTCTTGCAGCCAACTTTAGATACTCATACTATCCTATTTATTGCTCTTCGCTTTTAGTTGATCCTATAACTTCTATAACTGGTTTATGTATAGTGGTTCTATCATCATCTGTGTTTGTTCGGAGTTCGGGTAATTTCAGAGACGATTCCTCTGGAGCTGAATCGGAGTCGGATCCCGATTCAGAGTCATCATCGCTCGAACTTTCGTCAGAACTATCATCAGAACTACTGTCATCACTGGACCCATCTTCATCTTCACTTTCTTCTATCCCATAGATTAAATTACTATCCACTACTTTTTCTTTGATGGCCGTATCATTTGCAGCAATGTAAATGGTAGGGTATTCTAATACAATTTTATCTCGCAATGCAGATGTCAACGTATCTTGATTATTCAATTCAATGAATTTGTCTTTGAATATAACATTATGCAAATAAAATTTAAGTTGACTTTTGTCCACCTCGCTGGAAAATTTATCGTTTACTATATTCATTGGAACTGAATCTTGTAGAACCAAGCCCTCCTTCAATCTATAACTTAAAAACTTGGAAATTTGGGCTCCCTCATGGTTCAAGACAATCCATTCGATGGTCCATACAAATGAATTTAGTTTCTTATCATATCCTGTTTTGTTGGAACTGGATCGTGTCATTCCAAGAGGTAATTGTACAACCAATGTATTCTCTCGTTTAACGATCGTTGTTGGATTGTTTAAGAAAATCTTTTGAACTGCTTCTATTCTCTTATCTTGCTTGTCTCCATCATCACGTCTCTGTCGTTTGTTGTTGGTATTATGATGCTGAAATTTGGAACGTTTAAATACATTTTTGGCACTTTTGGTGATGTCTTCTTTTCCTACCTGAATCAGTCGGTCCACTTTTGTCAAGAAATTATAATCTCTATTCAAATGAATAGGGTTTGCGGCTAGCTCTTCCCTATTGAGATATTTGTTTGAATCAACTTTGCCAGTACATTCTCTTTCTTCCTGGTGACTTTTGTAACATGGCAAGGAACACGTTTTGATTCCACATGCAGGGCAAGTGTACTTTGATATTTTATCATGACATATTATGCAGAATGATTTCTCTTCGTGTAAGTCCATTGGATAATGTGTTCTAACCTACAATCCACATCTCATTCTCTACAACAGCAGGATTTTTCTTTTTCTTGTCTTCTAGTAGTAACCAAAACTCGCACCAATCCAGATTCAACCAGAACGAAAAATAAAAAAAAAAAAAACTAAAGAGAGAAAAAAAAAATTTTCAGGATTGAATTGGAAATCCAGATCCAACCCTCAACAACAACACCACCTATTCCCATTTTGTTCTGCAAAAGATGTTAAAGTCCTCTGTAGATAGTCCCCTTAAGTCTGCATTTTTGACAAATGTAAGATATAATTACATCCGCCGTACAAAAACTGCATCCAAATTTGTCCAAGTCCAATTATTACAAGATGTTCCAAACGTTGGAGTCAAAGGTCAACTTAAACTTGTCAAGCCTGGTTTTATGAAAAATTTTTTGCATTTTGGAAATAAGGCTTGTTACGTTAATTCCAATTTGCCTCCAAGAATACCAGTGGTTGAACCTGTCAAGAAAGTCAAGAAAGTTGTTGTCGAAACAATTGTCGAACAACCTAAACAAGTTAAACAGGTCCATAAACCAGCTGCTATGTCATTGAAACAATTGTCTACTTTATTCAGTACTATTAAGAACAAATCAGGAAAATCCAGTAGTATCCGTAGCACTGACTTGAGAGTGACAGATCAGGAGATTATCTTTGATGAATACATAGAGTCTGAGGAAACTACAGTGGTTGAAAATACTGAACTGGCTGAAGAAGCAAAAGTGTCTGAAGTTGCAAAAACTTCTGAAGAGGTAAAAGCTTCTGAAGATGTTCAGGAATTGGATGAAAATGAAACCATAATTGAAACTGTCTACAGAATAGAAAGTCGTTTGCCAAAGGTATTAACTATAAGTGCAGACCAATTACCAGCTGATAGAAGATCTGTTATTGACACCGTGAAGAACTTGAGTGAAGTGAATGAAAGTTTCAACATAGAGATTTATCGTCGTAATAATCACGATCAAGAATTAGAACAAATAACCGAACCTGGTGAATACACAATCATGCTTATCTCAGAAGATGGAAAAACTTCAATTGCTCAATTTTTAGAAGTTCCTAAAGTTTCTGAAGTTTCTGAATAAATAGACAATAGTTAATATTTATACAATGTACATAGTTCTTGATTTTTCAAAGTATACAGAATATCTCAAATAAGAAAATGTTTTATTATTCTTGAATATAGGCTTGCAGCAGCATCTGGCGAAAAAATATGTAAATATTATCCCACCTTTTATTTTCACATCTCTTGATTGGAAATTTCATATACATCTTTTTTTTTTGCCATTTCAATGCCATTACAATACAGTCCGGCTAAGACCTCCAAAATATCCAAGAGACCTAACTCTCTTAGTAGGTCACCTATAAAGAAGTTTCAAAAAGATGTGAAAAAAATTATTTTGCCATCATCGAAAGTTTATGATAGGAAAATGGCGAAACAAAGAAATCTGGCATCCCCACAACCAGATAACACCTCGGATGATAAACTTGTAGTCAAAGACTATAACGTGCAGTTGGATTATCAACTTTCTTCAAAGGAAGATATAATAGTGGCTATAGATACTATTCTAGAGAATAGATGGTCGGAAAGCACTAGGTTGCACAAAAGGTACCCAACTACAGGAAGCACTACAGAAGAACGGATTTTGAATTTAAAAGGCATTTCCAATCAAGTTAAGATGGATATTCTCAAATTCCGCAAGAATCTACCTCAGGGTTTGATTACTACCACCCAGTTGTACTCCATATTTTTAAACCAGAATAATACATTTGTGGACAAATCGTTAGAGTTGAATATTCGACAGGGGAAGCTAAGACGATTCGTGATTAGTAATGCATCGCCAGTCATTCTGAGATCGGTAAACATATTTCAACTGGGGAAAGTGACGTATGGTTTTGAAAATGTTGATGTTATAGTTAAATCTAAAGAATATTTCAAGTTGATTCAAGAAGCTAAAACATTGTTATTGGAAGAACTCCAAGACGATCTGTTACTGGCAACTCTTCGTAATAGAAAACAAGCTGCATTATCGGGTTTGGATAAGTTCGAAACTTATTTAAAAAAATCACCAGCATCTTTATCGTTTACAATGGCAAATTGTGATCTTTCCCAAGAAGAACTAGCTCATTTGATGAATTCCGGATTCCTTACATTGGCTTCCAATCATTTAAATGAGATTACATCAAATGAATATGCAATTTCGTACCCAAGTTGTGGAACTTACCTAAAATTGGTCAATGCTGGTCGGTCCTGGTTAGTAAAAGTTTTGAGCAAACTCAAATTCAAGGAATTACTAGAGGATCAAATTATATCAAAATGGCAGGGGTTTAATCCCCAAGGGGATTCAAAAATGAACAACTTCAGATCTCCTTTTTACGGGTATGATTTGAATTGGGTATTAGCCGATGCATATGGAGCTGGGGTTATTGAAGTTTTCAATACTCCAGTAGGCAGAGGATGGAGACTTACAGGTAAAGTATAGATAACGATCAAACAAAAAAAATTAACTATTAGTACATCTTTTTCTTTTTTTTTTTTATTGAAAATAAAAAATAGATATATTTATATGATTGTAGTGTAACGATTGTACCATTAATAGAAAATACAATATTAAGGTGTTGTTAAAAAAAAATAAATCCTGAAAAAAGATTCTACATCTTAATTCTTTGTTTCTTTTGCATTTTCTTTTGTCTTCTTTCGGCAGCCTTCTTTTCAGCCTTGATTTGATCTTCCCTTGACATGTTTCTCAATCTGTCACGTTCTTCTCTCTTCAATTTAGCTTGTTCATCGGCCAATTCTTCTTTTTTAACTTCTTCTTGGATTTTCTTTAATTTGTCAATTTCAGCTTCTCTGGTCTTGACAATTTTCTTGACAGCTTCTGGTCTGAAAGTGATAGCGCCATCAGCTAATTTGTCAACCAAGTTGAAAACAGAATCCAAAATGGAGCTGATTTGTTTCAAGTCATTCTTGGAAGTGGTAGCTTTCAAACTGACAATGACTTTTCTGTTTGGCATAAATTCTCTCAAAGTTTCTGGTTTTTCAATTGGTTGATCAGTAAAGGCAATGTACTTAAGGACATTGGCAATTTGCAAAGTCAAACTGTTTTTCAATTCTTGGGTGGTGGTCTTTTCTTGGAATTCATTAGCTTCACTCATATAAACAAAACTCTCTGGCAAGTTTGGAGAATCGGAGGTCTTACATAATGACAAGAAATAGTTAAATCTTCTGGCATCATTCATACCCAATTTTGAGACAATAGCGGAAATAAAGTTATCGTAATGACCCAGTGGAGTGATAACGATTTGAACAGTGTCTTCTGGGGCCTTAACATTAGATGAAAATAATGAGAAACCAGTTTCCAAGATCCAAAGGAAAACATTATGTCTTGGGACTAAACTGAAGTTTATTTGAACACTAGCAATGTTGACTCTACCAGTGGCATAAGAAGTATAGTCTTCAGAACTGTCCTTGATGTACAATTGCTTTGGAGAAACACCAAATTGGTAAAATTGTTTATTCATGACTTCAGAAATTCCAGAAAGGAATCCAGTAACCTTGGACTTGTTGTACAAATCACCAATCTTGAAAATAATGACAAAGATGGAAATAAATCCAAGAGTGAACAACTCTAATCTCCAATCCTTGATTTGAAGACGTTCCCAGATGGACATGGCATTCAATTCATCCAAGGTGTAATCCTTAACACTAAAGAATTGGTTAGTTCAATGGAACTGTGGGTCACATTTTCAAATTCTCATAGATACATACCCTTCTTGTACGAAATTTGGAAGCAACCTGTTCAAGGCGTCGTATATCATGTTGTTGATTGGGTGAGGCGGGGAAGAGGTGTAGAGAGTATGGGAGATTTAAACAAAAAAAAAAATTCAAAGTCGAAAATTTTTTATTAATCGTTCGTCCAATTTTCCAAAAAATCGTTGAGGATTTTTTTATTTTTCTTTTGTGGTGGTGCCTCTAACTATCATCATCGTTGCAACAGCCATTTATCCAAGCAAAAAAAAAATGAAACCTTAAACTACAACAAGCCAGTATCTATATAAAACTCCTTTGTTACGACTCTATTCTTTTCTTCTTTTGTTAGATGGTTCTTCTTCGTTTGGTTCGGATTGTTTATACTGACTCAACCCTTCGTGAACGGCATTTGTAACCAACTCTCGTAAAGCTTCTTCTGGATTTTCACTTTCTAAGATAGCTTGGATCTTCTTTCTTCTTGCTTCCAACTCTTCTGGTGATAACTGCTCGTTTCCTTCCTGTGATTGTTCATTTTCTAAGGTGTATCTGATTTCATGACCATCGATATTACCTGGCTGTGGTAATGATTCGACAAATTCGTTAGCTTTAAGTTCTTCTTCATTTACATCTCCTCCTGCTGTAGGCTTATCATGAGCTAGGGTTTTCAAGTATTCGGCAACTTCAGGGAAATCGTCATCATCTTCAATGTATTGTTGTGCGGTTAATCCGTCGTTGTTCTTCATTTTGTAATCAGCTTGTAATTTTTCAACCACGTACTTTGCAGTTTTGACATCTTCAACATGATGTAAAGGAGTATCACCTTCATTGTCTTGAATATTTATATCACCTCCATTGTCTATTAAATATTGTAATAAGTTAATGTGGCCATACGAGGCGGCAGCATGTATTGGTGTATACCCATTTGGATCTTTGGAGTTTGGTGCGAATTCATGAGAAGTAATGTATTGTTCCACAATTTGTCTTTGATTATCAGCAGCTGCTATCCATATATTTGAAACCATGATTGTTGTCCGGGTGTATGTGAGTTTGAGATGAGTTGGGTTGTCTTGGAAGTTAAATTTTCTCGTTTTTGTTCTAGAATTTTTCGCCTATATATTAGGTGGTGCTGCAAAAATTCAAATATCATCAATAATTGAAAAAAACAAACGTAAGGTATGATATTAGTACTATCTTATATGTATCTATATAAAAAGAAGAATAAACCAAAAAGAAATAAAGTAATAAATAACCAAAAGCAACGTTAATAGAATAAAAATAAAATACTATATCGAAATGCAGAAAGAATTGAAATTGTAAAACAATCTTTTTTTTTTTTTTTTGGACAGAGTTAAGATTATACTCCATTTAGAACTTGAATTCCGATTCATTATCATCATCAAATCTAGAAGGTTTCTTGTTCTCTTGAATTGGGTATGGAGGTTGTTGTTTTGCGTGTTGCTGGTATTCTTCTGGTGATCGATCTTCTGACGAGTGTGAATATTTGATATTTTGAGTTGCATTAAAGTCCCATTCTTGTGAATCGATATCGTCGAATTCATCTTCATCATATTCATCAAATGCCAGTTCTTGACTTCCATTGGTGTGGTATGGATGTGTTCCGTATTCTGCTCTACCACGTAATTTTCCATAAGTTTCTGGCCGTTCTCGGTGGAATCCATCCTCTTCTTCATCAGATGATGGGTAGTATGTTTGTTCTGCGGTAACAATTGCTCTAACAGCAGCTGGCAACACATCTGGACGGTAGAATCTAAGATCAACTCTTCCAACAATATAAAGAGCATTGATGATAACTTCAAACACACCCCAGCAAACATACATGAACCACTTGCTTTCAGCTGGACTTGCAAATATGTGCATTCTAGCTTGGAAGACAACAATAGCTCTTCCAATTGCCCCAATGAAGATCAAAACAGTGGTGGTGATTAACAATCCCATAGAGATATTGTGTTTAAGATCACCTCTTTGGTTGGACAATCCTTTCACCATCTTGAAATGATGGTGTGTCGCAGCAATAACACGAGTAGCGTGTCTATGGTTTGAATTTCTCTTCATAAAACTTGCTTCCGCCTTCTGGGCCGCACCTTTCTCGACAAAGTAGAATGGCGCAAAGCTTTCGACCCACCATGGCTGGTAGGTGTATCTGTTTTCATCCTTTGATGTAGGCAACCAAAAACTCAAGCCAATCAAGGCAACAGATGTTAAACTGTAGACAACAACTAAAATTGAAGTGAATTGGACCGTTTTAATCCAAGACCGATATGACTTGTAACTCAAGAAATTCAAGTATGGAACAAATGAAGCCAAAATTGTCACTGCCAATAAAACAACAACAAATGCATACAACGCTGTCATAAAGAACCAGAACAATTTTCTAGAACCACCTACCGGATGTCTCCAAGTAAAGAGACGTTGTGCCAATATCAAATTTGCCGAGACAATAACAATTGCAGGAACAATTAAAAACACTTCTGACGTTAATCCAATGGCAACAAGGGTAACATCGCTACCCCATTTTGCTCTTAATGAAAATCCAATAACTTTCATCATACAATAGAATATCCAGACATAAGAAAGATAGAAATAATGACCTCTTGATGTATCAATAACAAGAATAGTTGTGTGTATAATCATGATAACACCAAACACGACGGCAAACACGATTGATGCCGGGATATCCTCACTATTGGGATACCCACCGAACAAGTTAATTAATGTTCCAACATTGTATTCGACTATTGCTTCCGGAATCTTTGGGCCAAGTAAATTATGTGCTTGGGCAACCATTTTTTGGATACCCGTACCCACGTAGGCACCATTATTTATAGCTAGTAAAAGAGCTGATACACCCTGTGAGGAAGTGTATGCACTAACAACCATATTTAATTCTCGAGGATTTTGATAATTTGACAGCTAACGTGAAATGGTAATAAATAGCTGTAGTTAATAACGATGAAGTGATGGCTGGTAGGGAAAGGAAGAGAAAAGTATCAAGGAATGGTGGAAATTATAGGTAAGTATTTTATTTTTTTTTTCATTCTGTTTTCATCCATAATATTCCTTTATCCATTGTCAGTGAAACTAATTAACTTAAAATAGAATAAAATCATCTTGAATCTTGGCTAAAGAGAAGGAAATCTGAATACGGATAATAATAGTGTTATTTTTTATTTTTTTTTTTTTTTCATTCGGGAAAATGTACAAGGGGATAAAGTATGCGATAAACAAAAAAAAATTGCAGTATTGGGATGAAGTGTTGAAAAGAAACTGTAAAAACTAAAAATCAAAATAAGCAATCAAGTTTTTGAATGCCCCACTTTAATATAATAATCTAGCACCTAACCTCAGTCTGTTATTATTTGCTTGATTGATAATGACTCTCTCAATCCCTCCAAATTTGTGATGACACCTTTGAACTGATTAAGATTAAGGTATATTGAACCATATACTCGGTGACCTTACTCGAAAGCGGAGAACAAAAATAGAACAATGAGGATTGTGGGTTGGAGTTCCTCGCAATGAAGAATCTGTATATAATCCCAAGTTAATATTTCTACAATGACTCTACTTCCTTTTTCGGTTAACATTTGATTCGGAAGGAGAATTACCCAAATTGGAAATAATGTAATGCGGGTTAATGACATTGCGCAAAAAAAAAAAAAAAATAATATGTGCCAGCCACAAAACAAGGCAGACAGAGAGAAAGAGAGAGAGAGGAACAGCAAAATCAATTTCAATTACAACCAATCTATGTTTAAGAAATAAAATCAAAATTTGAACTCTAATTCATCAGGATCCAATCTCTCGTGAACATTTTTGATTTCAATTTCCGTTTGCTTTTCTTCTGACCATTTTGTAGGGTATTCTGGACTTACGTCCTTCTTAGTATCACCAAAGTCCCATTCTTTTGAATCTATATCATCAAAGCTTTCATTCAGCAGTTCTTGATCTTGATTGTCAAATGCAACTGCACGTTGATTATATGGATGAGCAGAATGAGCTTGAGCAGGGTATTCCACTTGTTCTTGGGGTGGACTGAATTTGTATGGTTCGTCTTCTTCTTCATAATCGGAAGGATAGTAGGATTGTTGAGCTGTGATAATAGCTCTGACTCTAGCAGGTAAAACATCTGGACGGTAAAATCTAAGATCTACCCTACCAACAATATAGATTATACTAATAAAACTTTCAAATATCCCCCAACAAACATAACCAAACCAACGGCTCTGAGCGACACTTGCCTGATAATTTGGTCTGGCTTGGAATACAACAACAGTTCTAACAATGGAACAGAAAAGAATTAGTATGGTGGTAACAATCAATAGTCCCATTGACTTGTTATGTTTCAAGTCCCCTCTTTGATTGGACAATCCTTTCACCATCTTGAAATGATGGTGAGTTGCAGCAATGACACGTGTTGCATGTCTATGGTTGGAATTTCTCTTCATGAATGTCTCTTCCGCCTTTTGGGCTGCTCCTTTCTTTACAAAGTAGAATGGTGCAAAACTCTCTACCCACCATGGTTGGTATGTGTACCTATTCTCATCTTTCTTGGTTGGAAGCCAAAAACTTAAACCAATTAATGCTACCGATGTAAAACAATAAGCGATAATCAATATAGCTGTAAATTCAACTGTCTTAATCCATGATCGGTATGATTTCTCACTGAGAAAGTACAAATATGGAATAAATGAAGCCATAATGGTAATTGCAATAACAACACAAACAATGCAGTATAACGCAAACATAGTATACCAAAAAAGTCTTCTCGACCCACCTACTGGATGTCTCCAAGTGAAAAGTCTTTGAGCTAAGATCAAATTTGCAGAAACAATAACAAAAGTAGACACAATCAAAAACACTTCCGAAGTCAACCCCAAGGATAAAATTGTTATATCTAGACTCCATGCCGCTCTTGTTGCGAAACCAATAAGCTTCATGATACTGTAGAAAATCCACACAAATGATAAATAGAAATAATGACCTCTTGATGTGTTTATAACTAGAATTATTGTATGCAATAGAGTGAACAACCCAAATAGAACAGCAAACACAATAGATGGAGCATAGTCACTTTTATGAGGATAGCCACCAAACAAATTGTTTAGACGATCAACATTATATTTGATAAGCACATCTGGAAGAGTAGGTCCCAATAAATTTTTGCCAAACGTAACTACTTTGCCGATACCAGTTCCCATGGCTGGCCCATTCTCGATAGCTAGTATTATTTCCATTAACCCTTGGGTAGCACTGTAGGTGTCATCTGTCATTTTATCTATTCTTTCAACTAAATTAATTCGTGAAGATCTGGATTTTGGTTTGAAAGAAAGAAGGCGTACATTTTGTAATATTATTCACAAATCCAGGAACTTATATAGGTCTATATAATTAGGAGGTTGAGGGGATACGACCTATCTCATTACGATTATTATTTTTTCTGGGGGTTTTGTAGATCTCACAATAATAAGAAATGGAACACTAAAAAAATAAAATAAAAAAATCTGTAAAAGGAAATACAAAATCTTCCCCGAATTTAAACAATGGGGTAAATAAATTCCGATTCTTAAATTTACACATTTCATTCTTGGTTGTTTCGTGGATTCCTGACCCACTATCATTGGTGTGTTATTGTATGTTAATGCATATGCGCCGTACCCCATCAATAGACCAAAAAAAAAAAAAAATCAAGGCTCATTTGGCTTTATGAAGAGGGCAGAAGAAAAGCAAGAGAAGAAATTCCTTTGACAACATTCCAGCATGAAAAATAGTATAGAAGAAAGTTAACACTATTTTTTAGTTGGTCCTATCATACTCCTCTTCAAACTTGACACTTCAATGTCACTTTATCTATTTTGGGATAGGAAAAAAAAATTGACTTTACTTGAATCTTTTTTTTTCTTGTTTTTAGTTGCAAACGTTTGTGGTTGCGCAACAAGAGGTGGAGAAATTTAACGAAACATCAACAATACAAGATAACACAATAAAATCTTAAATTTGATATACCAACAGAATTGGAGATACAAATGGAGAGTTGATATACATGTTCTGGTATACAATATTTTGGTGTATAAATCGGTCAGTATAACCGGATAACGAAGGATCACTTGAAAACCAGCAATAATTTAGACTAGGATGAGTTAATGATATTGGGCCAACGTTTTTTGTTAATTCCATTTCTTTTCTCTGATACCTTCTCTTGGAATAGAATAAGAATCGAAAAATCATTTTCCACACACTGCTTGAAGCTTTTTTGGTGTTTCTCCTCTTTACTATTTGACATTTGGAACAGCCACATGTCATCACATAACCCTCATATTTTTTGGAATACTTTGCGACCATATCTGAAAACCCTAACTCTAAATCTTTTTCTTGAATATATAGATGGCTTATACTATTGTAAAAGCTCTTAATTGATGCCGGGTTACATAGCTGTGAGGTTTTTAGTATTAGGTCTATTTCCAAAGTGGGATATAAAAAGGAATCGTAGTATAGATCTTGCAACGACGTAAAATTTGCGTATTTATCTCTGGCTTGTTTGATTATTTCAGAAATTTGTGAATCATGCAATAATTTTGTCTTCAATATATCAATGTAGAATTGTTCTTGTCGAATTGCACACACGACCAAATCATTGTGCAATTGCAATTCTGCCCCGGCAACTGAACAATGAATCAAGTTCAGAAAAACATAATTCTTTGCAAATAGAATCTCTGCAACTGGGTTCGTTTCAGTTTGAAAAGCTTGTTGAGCAATATCCACCATGGAATAATCATTATCATTATTTAGTAACGTTTTCAATATTTCTTTCCAAGAAACCAAATTTCCGGTAATGTTAATGTTTGTTTCTAAAAATCCAGACAATGGTTTGGAATCATTGACATCCTTGTAAAGCTGTATTTTTCTCAATACATCATGATTGATTTCTGACAACCCACCACACATGCAATTTGTCTTTTTATTCTCGATATTGATACTGAACCTGTGGTCGGCAAAACCGGTATGTGAATTGTTTGATAAATCAACCTCCTCGGCTAGTAAATTTGAACAGCTTGGACAGTATATATTTACTACTTGTTGCTCATCATAGTAATCTTTTCTGAAATCATCCACTTCATAACCCAGATCCTGAATTAATGATAAATAGTTTTGTTGTAGTTCCGCACTGGGTAAGAACTCGAATGAATAGTTATGAATAGATTCGTTAATGGAATGCCATGGAAAAGGGAAAGCTAAAAATTCGGTAAAATTGTTACGTTTCATCATGTCATTGAAAAAGGTACTATTCAATATCGCTGCATGCCAAATAAGAATCACATCTAAGGGAGGAAGCAATGAATGCATAATGGGACTGAAAATTATCGATCTGGATTGTACGTTGGTTGCATGCTTTATTTTGGAATATAAAGCGTTAATGAAAATGATAAACCGACGAACAGAATTAGTTAAGAACACTTGCCATAGTTTGATTTTGGCAGCAGCTGTATCTCCTTGGTTGTCGTCAACATCGCCTAAGATTCGCCTCTTTAACACCCTGAATGCTTTAAGTAATTTCAAATGAGCAATGACTTCAATCACTCGTGGACCCTTATTTTGTTGTCTGATCAAGGAGAATTGACACGAATTGAAGTCGGAGGATTTTAGAATTTCTATGAATCTGTTCTCATTGTCTTGTGCGGTGTAGTCTTCATTATTATTATTTTCGCTATTGTTCTCCCTCATAGATCCTTCGAAAAGCAACTCTACACTGCTTTTCCTATTAATTGAACTCATGAGGATATGAACACTATCTAACTAAACAATACTGATGGTATTTAAATTGAAGGATCATGCATGCCTTATATATTTGAGGGAAAAGAAAACACGAGCATGACTGGATTTCGTAAGTCTCCGCTGGCTCTACCAACTTACTGTACATAGCTCGTACATATGATCCCACATATTGCCGATCTAGTGTTGATCAGACACAGTATCAAATCCATCCGAATTGCGCTACTTATGCACTATGCTCAGCCCCTTGGCTTGATTGAGCAAGTTCCAAAACCACAAAGAGACAACCTGATGGCATTTGTGTTTTTATTGCGGCTAGGTGAATGGTTTGAAGTATATTTGTTAGTTCTTGCAAAATATACATTTCTTGCCCATTACTTACAAGTGCTAGCTTCAATCGAAAGATGAAGAGTATTTTTGATTGGCCCGGTAACCTTCATCGGATGGATAGATTAATTTGTTCGGACGGATGTATGAATCAACCGAGTGAAACAAAAAAAAGCCTGCACGGATATTCTTAACTCCAATTTTCAGATACCGAAATCTAAAACCCACAAAATGTCGATTTTGTGATCTTTTCATTTTTCATTTTTTGTACAGTGAAATTTTTTAACTTGTCGTAGTTGTATAGAATATTGTCGCACATGACAAATAAATTTGTCGCGTCTTGTAAAAAAAGTTGTCGCTGATTGAGATAAATGTTGTCGCTCTTACCAGAAAATGTTGTCGCTTCCAGTAAATAAAGTTGTCGCAGT